>JALNIO010000840.1:0-12943 GCA_023509875.1 Rugonectria rugulosa | reverse complement strand
CGTTTATTAACGGCTTGCCAGTTATCAACATGGTCACAAGCCCTTGAACTTCAGCTGTATTCGTCAACTTGCAGCCCTCGCCGTCTCCAGCGTTCCTCGCACCGTCGCAAGCCATCCAGGGACCGCGGTACAGCAGAGCTCCGCCAGTATCTGCTCACAATCCCGCAGTGTTCATTCGTCGTCGCATCAAGCCCTGCCAGGTAGACTGGAGTCGCCACGTGGACGTAAAAGGGCGAAGTTGGGGACAGCGCCGAGATTAGCCGGCAGATCTTGTCCACGGCCAATCGTACAGTCGAGTCTTGTGCCGGAGACGCTTCCAATCTCCCAATGATGGCGAGCACCACCGCGCAGCGATTCATGTTGGCGCATTTATCCCAATCCGACTCGCTCGGTGTTATACGGAGGAGAATCTCCATGGCTTGAAAGCAAGCAGCTGGCGTATCTCCAATTTCACCCTTTGCAACTCTCACGAAAGCATCAAACGCGTCGGGTGGACATCCGACAATTCGAAAAAAGGTGTCGTTTAGAAGCTGTCGGTGCCAGTCCTCAAAGATCAAGCCCGTTGCTCCCCTCGCAATAGTCCCATTGACGTCGAACCAGACGAGACGGGAAACAATCTCGGTCAGACCCGTTACGCTGTTGGCCAATCGATCAAACGCTACCGTATTCCGGCAGTGGCAGTCCAGCAGTGACTTTGCGCCGTAGAGGTGACGCTGCCACTCCCCAAAGGCGCTTTCAAAGACCTCAAACACGGCAAAGGCGGCGATGCCCAGGATGGCAAACGGGTTGGCGTTTTTGAGAGCCGCGTTGAGCTCCATGAGAGCAGCCAGGTGGTGACGAGCCATGTCCAACTCGGGCGAAGTTTGGCCCGGGCTGGGACAGTTCCTGATGCGCGCGTCCATCAGGTCGGATAGACACGAGACGAGCCGCACTGATTCCGTCGGATAGTCGGTATTGTGCAAAATTTGCGTAGATTTGATGTGCCGGCAAAACGAGGCCAAACGTAGGAGAAAGCTGTGCTTGTCAGTCTCCGTTGGATCAATATGAGCATCTCTTGTGTCCACGATTCCATCTGTGCCACCCGTCTTTGCCGTCTTGGATCCCTCCCCAGTCCACACAACCCGCTGCGCGTAGCCACAAATGAGTCCCGCCTGCACGCACGGCAGACATCGCGGCCTGTTCAAATCGCACTTGACGCTCCTCGCTTTGCAATCCCTACAGTCTCGGTCCCGGCGCATGCCACGCGGTTTTCCTCGCTGTTTCTGGATACCCATGACGAGTCCGAAGCCGCCGTAGATCGGTTACTGCAAGAGGAAAGCAAACAACGCGAGGGCGAGGCTTGTTGATTTATAGCGACGGGTCCGGGGTAACGATAGGCGGCCAGTAACCCCGCAGATAACTGAGTGGTTCCCCGCAGGTATCAGTCGCCTGATGGCTTGATAGCTTGATAGCTTGATAGTCTGAATAGCAGGGTATTATCTGGACAGTGAGATACGGAATTTCTTGCGGTGTCAAGTGTAGCGAGTCAACGACAACTGGAATGCCCATGTCTCGTCAATCGCAGGTCAATGCCTTATCCTGTTCGGCTCATTGTTATCTCAAGTTTGTACCCCTATCAAAGGACCCTTACCTCGGTGTGATAAGAGATCGTCACACCGCATGCATAAATATCTCCATGCCCCGTGCTCATCCATCCACGGTAGGCACGCAGACAATCAAAAATGGAGTCCAAAAAACTTCGCGAATACTTTCACAACGAGTACCGGCCCGGCGAGCGGCGGCTGTTGCAAAAGATTGACTTCTTCATCTTGACCTTTTGCTGTCTCAGCTACTTTGTCAACTACGTGAGTAGCTCCTGCTTGTTACAATCATCGCTAACAAAGTCAGCTCGACCGCTCAAATCTTGCCAATGCATACGTGTCTGGCATGAAAGATGATCTCGGGTTTGTGGGAGACCAACTGAACATCATCAACACCTGCTTTACTGTTGGGTGAGTACCTTTTACTGCCTCTTTAGAGTCTCACAGCTAAGTTGTCACAGCTATGTCCTCGGACAGATCCCCTCCAACCTCTCACTCCAATATGTGCCTCCGCGGATCTGGTTCCCATCGATGATGATCCTCTGGGGAGGATTGACAATGGTCACTGCTTCTGTGCATAATCCGCAATCGATCATGGCCATTCGCTTCTTTCAGGGCATCTGCGAAGCCAGCACGTTCGTGGGCACCCAATTTTGCCTTGGAGCGTGGTATACGGAACGAGAGCTCGGGAAACGAACCGGCATCTTTACAGCATCGGGGCTTGCTGGCACGATGATAGGGGGGTATATACAAACCGGGATACACAAGAGCTTGAACGGCAGTCATGGGCTCAGTGGCTGGCGGTGGCTCTTCATCATCGACGGGCTGCTCACGATACCAGTGGCGGCGTACGGCTTCTTCTTCTTTCCTGATACGCCCCACACAACGACAGCCGCCTACCTCACGGAGGATGAACGAAAGCTGGCCATATCTCGTGTGCCGCGTGTGGAAGAACGCTCCCCCCTTACTCTGGGCTTTGTCAAAAAGGTCTTGACTTCTTGGTACTGGTGGGGTTTCGTTATTCTTTGGGTGATTGCGGGAGAAACTGAAAGCTTCTCGACAAACTCACTCCTCGCCCTCTTCCTGCAGAGCCATCCCTACAAGGAGTACACAGTCTCGCAGATGAACAACTACCCAACTGGCGTTCCCGCTGTCGGCATTGTCTCGACCCTGTTCTGGGCAACCCTGACCGACTTCCTTGGGGGCAAACGCTACTTGGTCGGCTACTGGATCGGTCTCACCGGCATTGCCACGTCCGTCATGATTCTCGTGGCGTCAAAGCATCCCCTGAGCCCTGCATCTACCTCGGTGACTTTTGCTGCGTACTACTGGGCGGGTTCAGTTTATGCATGTCAGGCTTGCTTTTTTGCCTACTGTAACGATGTTATGCGTTACGAAGAGGCCGTCTTTCGCGGAGTCGTGTTAGCGAGTATGAATCTCCTGTCAAATGCCATAAATGCATGGTGGAGTATCATCTTCTACGGTGCCTCGATGGCCCCTTGGTTTACTGTAAGTCGAGATGCCTTGTGGCCTGCATGATACTGACTCTTCCAGCGCGGAATGTGGGCAATGATTGCATGCTGCATTGCACTCATCATCTGGAGCGCCGGCCTGTCCTATCTGGCTCTCAAGACTCAGAAAAGACGCATCCTCGAGGGGACAGACGAAACTGCGAGTGTAGATTTAAAGGACAAGGGGGACGACAAGGTTGATGCTACATAGAGCCTTTGTGTTGAATTTTACGTAGAAATTTGCATTCACATCTTTACGACCTTTGTCAAAAGATGCAGCCCTGTGATTGGCCTGTTAAGCTAGCTACCCTATAGCATTTTCCTGGCTTAAATAACCCGGCCAACTAGCGGCCACGTAAGCTAGAAAACAAGGCTCTTTCAATCCCTCATTCCAACGCTCAAGGCGCATTGTGTGACAACCTTCCATCAGTCTTTATGCTTAATTTCAATCAAAACTTTGGAAAAGTGCTTCTTCTCCTTCAACCGCCGATAGGCATCCTTGGCGTCTGCCAGCTCAAATACGACATCATCAACGGCCGGCTTGATGTTGGTTTGATCGATAAAGTCGTTGAGCTGCTTGAACTGGTTCGCCGATCCTCCGAGGATGCCGCGGACAATGCATCCGTGAAATAAAACCCCAAAGAGAGGAACAGGCTCGACGTCTGCTCCAACCCCGCCAACCACTGTAATCAGCCCGTCCAGTCGAACTGCTTCCAAAGATTCGGACAAAGTCTCGTTGCCTCCAATGTCGACAATTATATCGAAACCTCTCCCGCCTGGGGTCAAGGATTTGGCTTTCGCACCCCATTTAGGGTGTGTTCGGTAGTTGACAACGTAGTCGGCCCCGAGGCTCTTTAGTCTTGCGGCGCGTTCTTCCGATGAAGTAGTCGCCACGACCTTTGCTCCCACAGCTTTGGCCAGCTGAAGAGTGGCAACGCTGACACCGCCGGTTCCTTGGACCAGCACCCATGTGCCCGGGCCTGCCTTTTTGCCCTCGAGACCAAACAGCGAGTTCCAGCCAGTGAGCCAAGTTACGGTCAGAGTCGACGCGGGCAGCCAGTCAAGCGACTTTGGAGCATGAATGAGAGCACTCTCAGGGAAGACAGCCACAGAGCGAAGGGTTCCGTCTGCGCCTTGTCCGAGCATGTGTGGCACATCTTCCATGCCCGAATAAGCGTCAGGGCCTTTGGACTCGACGAGACTCGGGGCAAAAAAAGTGACGACCCTGTCTCCGGCCTTGAAGTCTTTGACCAAAGGCCCGACTGCTTCGACGAGACCGGCGCCGTCACATGCCGGGACGATCGGAGGAGTGATTGGGCCGTTTACACCCTTCTTGCGTCAGCTTTGTCTTGGATGCTTGGGCGACTCACGATTGGACCGGCAATGACGAGCTCTCTGTAGTTGAGGCTGGCGGCCTGCAGCTTGACGAGGACTTGGTTGCCGACGAGCTCGTTTGCAGCGGGGACTCGAATGTTTTCTTCATACTTGAGCGACTTTTCGAAGCCGTCCTGGCCGGTCAAGATCCACTGTCTAGCCATGGTGAAGGTGTGTGTGATGAGTATGGGAATTGTTTGAGGTTCTACAGATCTTTCTCTTCGAGGATGTCGGGGTATTTATAATTGACACAAGAGATGATTGTTCCTTGCGGCTTCGCAGGGACCCCTCTCTTCATGTACAGTAATCAGGCAGCACGATATGTAAGCTGCGGAAGCCATCCGCAGACATTCCACTTGGTGCGGGTGGCTTGCAGAAGACGTGGATAGTTGCGGACGCCCACAACAATATTAATTAATATCGTAAGGCATTAGAAACTCGCCCTGGATAGCTTACATTAGTCGAGCAATAATCACTCTAGCCCATCTCGATCCTTTGCTGCCATCCCTCCATCCTTTCCGTCCCGACATCAATTTCCATTGCAGCCAGAAAGAAATCATCAACCTCGTCCATCCTCATCTCCTCCATGAGCCTTTGCGCATCGTTTCTGTGCAAAAGCCCAACGCTTCTCTCCGCACACGCCTTGGTCCAGGCAGACGCCGTCTTGGCGTCCCAAACGCCAGCCCTCGTCGTAACTAGTATGCCCCCGTAGCACGGCCCGTTTCCCGTCTTGAGAAGCTCGTAACTCGACTGCATGCCCATGGAGATGGACCAGGTCCTGCGGACAGACTCTGACAGGATCCACGCGTGCCAGAGCAGCTGCTCGGGCGAGACCTGGATGGGTATGAAGGGGTTGGTATTGAATTCAGGGGTGTAGTTTGTGAGGGCGTTGCGAAATAGCAGATTGTCGTTGCTGGATTCAGACACGCTGCAAAGCATCTGCTTGGTCCAGTCGTGCAGCGTCGCAAGATGCTGTTCAGCATAATGCCGCTGCCTGACATTGCCGTCAAAAAGACGGACAACGCAGTAGATGAGAAGAGAATGCACGCGGCCAATGTTCTCCAGAGTGTTTGGACATTCCTCGCTGGTATAAGAGGCAACCAGCTTGTTTGCCTTTTCCTCTAAAAAACCAAGTACCATGTCCGAGGTCTTGTGCGTCTTGGAATAATACGTCGACAGAGCCATAAAGGCATCTTGTACGCAACTCGGCATGCCCCTGCTGTATAGCATTGGGTGGATAAAGGGATTGCTGCCGGCTTGAACCCACTCTTTGAGCCACTCATGTGTTCTGTCAATGTATTTTTGAATCATGGAGGTTGTGACGGGCGCAATCCGGCACGGCTCAATTGGAATGTTCCTCCATGTGTCTGGGGTAAGGAACCATGCTGCCCTTAGGTCGTTGAGGGACAGATGGGGATTATTCGGAAGCTCAAGTCCTGACTGAACACTTATCGTGGGGTCGATTGACGGTGTACATTGTGGCAGTGGCAGAGACGAGTCAAAGTGTCCAGAACTCGGCGCATAGAACACAGTCATTTGCGGCCGCGCTTCGTAGATGCAGTCCAGGCCCCGAAGCTGACATCGTCGACAACTAGGGATTTGCTTGGTGCATTTTCTCTTCGACACTCTACAGGCCTCGCAGGCCTTGAGCTCACTCTGTTGCATGATTGGGTTCGAAAAGAGCCTGTGTTGCTTCTAAAATGTGAGGATGTAGGGGGTTTGTCAGCTGCGGAAGACGACTCCGATTTGGGTTAGCCCTCCGCCGACTCCGTCCGCCCGCAATGACTAACATGATGATGCGCACATCTGAGAATGAAAGGAACTGAAATACAAGTTGGGATAAACCATCAGGAGGTATTTCCGATCATTTCCACCTGGCAAACATCTTTGATGGTCTGACCAACTCCGATCGGTCCACGTTTAACTGAAGGCCAGGATTCAAGTCGACTTACCCTACATGTACCTTTCTCAATAGACTAGCTATCTCCAAACATAAAGCGACTTTGCTAGATACTCAAAGTCACGGCCGTCCCTGCGACCAATTCAAATCTTAAGCTTCTAAAAGTAGCTCATTAGTTGTTGCTGAACAGAATGTCAAGTTGTTTGCCACGTTCAGAAACAAAATACCACGGTCATAGTCTTCTTTAGGACTACCAGGAGGATATTCATAATTCTTTCACAAAAATGACATCTTCTTAATGTGGTTTGTAGAAAATATTGAATCAGGCTGGCCAAGTGTAATTTTATTGAAAAAGAAGGGGAGCTCAGGGGCATCAACAGTCGTGGCAGATATACAGCTGGCTGCATCTCATCTCGCGACAAGGCATCAGGTTACAAATAGCAGCTACCCCTGAATGTTTAGACCGGGGATGCAGAACGGGATTCAAAATGTCCCAGAGACCAGTTTGCTGCTTAGTTTCTATGATATGAAGAGTATCTTGGTAACTAAAGCGAAAGGCGACTGGTATCGATGCTGCGGACTGTGGCTATGTCCTTCGACCCAGCCCCATTCCGGCTTGGCAACGCCAACGGCAAATACGGAACGCGCGGAAATACGGTAGAAATAGCAGTCCGGCATGATTTTTCTTGGCCTTTTAAAATTAGCACACCTGCCGTGTTTCACTCCTTCGTCCTGCTTGCCAAAGCCTCTATATCCGTGCGAGAATGATACCACCGACATAGGATGATGGTGGTAGACAGGCTAGTTTACTCTTTGAAGCAGTACGAAAAGTCCATCGTGGCTCACTATATTGGATTGTTCACAACGAGCTCTTTAGATACTGCGGCGTGAAGTGGCTCATGTATTTATACTGAGGTATACGGCCCATTGGCATTTACAACTAAAAGCAACTCCTGATCATTCGGCAGGTGATGAATAAAGAAACAAACAAATAAATAAACACTCAAAGTTTATGCGCGAAATACAAAACAAAACTCAACAGAAATAACCAAACAGCGCTGTATCAACACATCACTTGCCTGGGTTTCCCTCAAAGTTGGTGTATTGTAAGTTTGGGACATCCTGGACACCAATCCATACTTTTGAACCCCTAAAAATCTCCGTGATCGCTGATTTCCGTTTTATTGTGTAATGAAAAATGAATGAATAATAACAAAGACTTTACAAACCGCCCCCTCTATCGGCGTCACCTTCTAGACAGGCCGCCTCATCTAAGTAGTTGGTCTTGCTCCAATCTAGACTTGCAGAGCACCAAGAAAGACAGAGGAGAGGAGCAGTGAGCTAATGACAAACCCAACAGTAGTAAAGACAGGCTGCGAGCACTGGTTGACGGCCGCACTGCCAGAAGAAGTCGACTTGGCAGAGCTACTGGAGTCTGTCGATTTTGTCTTGGTCGATCCTCCACTGGCAATAACGCTGGCGTCGGCAGAAGTCGGAATAGCAGTCGCAGTGCCAGTGGCAGTTCCGCTCCCCTTGCAAAAGACGTCGCTCCAGCTCGCGCCGTTCTTGTATAGACATTTGACAATCTCGGAGACGTTCTTGTCGGTCGCGAGGCAGTAGATGCCGCAATCGTCGTAGTAGCTGACGATTTCCGCGTCACCGCAACAGTTGGACATGATGTCAGTGTGGTTGCCAAGATATGGCATGGCGCAGAGCGAGTTTTCTATGGGCACATTGTACAGGTTCTTGCCATTCTCGCATGATGAGGTTTGAGCCGAGGCGGAAGTCGTAGTGGCAGACATGTTGCAGATTGGTAATTTGTTCGAGGTCGAGTTGAAAAGAAGAATCGAATGTCTCGTAGACTTGGGAAATGACAAGGAGTGACTTGAGTGTAGAGAAGAGAATTAGTATTTGTTTACAGAATAAAAGACTCGCTACAAGATAGATGACCTTATTTATAACATTCCCTGGATTCAAACCATCATGCTCCCAGATGGCCGCGTGTATCCATGCAACGCCTCGTCCAGACTGACTGCTTAACCTGGCATACCAATATTGAGGGCCAGCAGCCAAGATTACGGATTAATTCCGATTACCTGCTCCGTACCGAATCTATATCCGGAACTAGGTAAATCTGATTTTAGGTTCAATATTTTATTTATATCGTGCCCAGATATCATACCCTTGGTAGTCCCACAACCGTCCCGCTGGCTCGTATTCTTCATTGCTTCTTATTGGATCCATCGTATACAAGTAGGAACAACGACCTGGGGAATTGGCTTTTTGCTTGTCAATGATTACATGTACCTTTCTCAATAGACTAGCAGCGACGGCCGGGTGCGGAATCAAGTTTCAACCTGTAGTCTAATGTCTCTCTTTCCATGTCCCTTTCATTTTATTCTCACGCACTACAAGCGCCGATGACAGGGCGCTTCAGCAGTGATGTTTCGATTTATTTCAATGTAATCGACTCGCCGCTAAATCTGATCGCACCACCTTACCGTCTTGGCCGCAGTCTTGGTCACAATTGTGATTTTGTCAATAATGTGTTTTAACTGACTGTGCCATGCATGCATGACACCATCAGCTTATTTCCGTCCAGTTCAAACGCATGCTCGCTCCGTCTACGGATTGCGATGATTCCATGTCTCCTATGGTAATGGGCAACCCGCATTTTATCTAAAGTGTTATTGCTTAAATGAAATAGTCTTGATTAACTCCGTAGTACCGGCCGTATTAATACAGCGGCCACATTTTCATAACCGCCTTGCTACAGTACCTCGGATTGATACAGCAGTGAAAACATTGAAGCCATTAAACGGGCAAGCTCTGCCCGGATCGAGCCTTCACCACTCTTTTTCAGCTCCGCTACTTGCATACTGATTGGCCATGTCCCTTGAAGCTGAGGATGACAGTCGAAGCCAACCGTACCAGTTGCGGGGATTTAGGTAATTTAATTTAAATGTCGTCGCGCTGAGAATCTGGCTAATGGGTTGTCAGGATGAAACTTTCATTGGGTACCTATTTAAATAGGAATCAATACGTCTGCAGGTGATTCATTTTTGTTTATACGACCAGTCACCCTGAGTTCACTAGCTGCCCAACCGGGATTAGGCAGCAACCGCATTCTCTCTCAACTGCTGAGCTATCCAGCCAGCACCCTCGCCTACTATATCATCTATTTCTTTCCATGCAGGAGCTATGGATCCGGTAACGGCAGTCGGACTGGCGGCTAGTATCATCACCTTTATCGACTTCTCGTGGAGCCTCGTCACTGAAGCCAAGGAGCTGCACCAGTCCGGCCGCGGGACCACAAAAGAGAATGCCCATATTGGCGCCATCATCAGTGATCTCAAGGAGTATTCTCTAGAACTCGCTGTTGCAGGCGGAGGTGGAGGAGAATACTCCTCGAAGCACGAGAAAGCCCTGAGAACCTTGGCGGATGGCTGTTGCTCCCTGTCCGACGAGCTTGAGGGCATATTGAATAAGCTCAAGGCGACCAAGAGCTCGAGATGGCGAAGCTTGAAGACGACGTGGGCCAGCATGCGCAAGAAGAATGAGATTGCGTCCATCGAGACTCGTCTCGGGCACTACCGTGATGAAATGAATATCAGGCTTCTGTCAATGCTGAGGTAAGTCCAGGAATTTCCAAGCTATCCAGGCGAAATTGCTCGCGCTAAGATCCAAGGATAGCGAGAAGAACTCCTTCCTCAAGTTGCAGCTGGACGAACTCCAGATCACAGCAGAGAAAATGTCCACCGCTTCAGCCGAGGGTCTGCAAAGTATCCGAAACGACCTAGTTGACCATCTATCAAAGCTGAAGAGCTGCGAGTCCTCATCCTCCTCGGAGTTGTTACATGGTGAAGATGATGGGAAACAGTCCGTTCTATTCCAGTCTCTGAACGAGATCAAGGCTAGGCTGGAGTCCCTGGGGAAGGGTATTCGCTCCACAGAGCGCCAGACAAAGGTCCTGCAGCACCTCTACTTTGACAATATATTCGCTCGCGAAGATTCCATAGAAGACGCCAACAAAGGTACCTTTACTTGGATCTTGGCCAATGACGATGACTTTCTACAGCACATTTCTGTCCATTCTCACGCCAAACCCATCAAGAAGTCATATCAAGGTCTTTACCCGCTCGCAGCCGAGGCAGAAACAAGGATCGACTCTGGGACAAGGATCCGGACCTTGACGCCCGAGCGCATGCCAGAGCGGATGAACGAATCCAGGAAGCGTCTTCTGAACTGGCTGAAGCACGGTGATGGAATATTTCACGTATCTGGGAAGGCAGGATCAGGGAAGTCGACCCTGATGAAGCTCATATCCAACCACCCGCGCACAGCAGAGTGCTTGCGGCAGTGGACGGGGAAGAAGACCTTGGTGACTGCGTCATTTTTCTTCTGGAAGCCCGGCAGTGAGCTGCAGATGTCTCTTCAGGGCCTCTACCGCTCCATTCTCTTCCTCGTCCTCCGCCAGTGTCCCGAACTGATCCCAGAAGTCTTTCCTGACCAGTGGAAGAAGCTGTTATCGAACTCGCCGAGTCTGACACTGGAATCCGACATGTTCCGTCCGTCACAAATCAAGGAGGCGTTCGACCTCCTGATGGCAAAGCCCGTTGACTCTGACACCATCAGCTTTTGCTTCTTCATCGACGGGCTCGACGAGCTGGACGTGCATGCCTTTGACCACAAGCGCTTGGCGGTACAGCTACGCGACTGGGCTCGCAATTGCCGCATCAAGATCTGCGTCAGCTCTCGACCCCATATCGAATTCATTGACACGTTTTCTCCAGACCCGAGGATCAATCTTCACGAGCTGACGGCGTACGACATTTACCACTTCACCCGCGAGATGTTTGAGAGCGATGGCAACTTCCCACGGGTGCGATCCACGTACCTGCAGCTGGTAAACGAGATCCTCGAGATGGCGGATGGCGTATTCCTCTGGGCACACATCGTGGTCAAGTCGGTCATCGCCGAGGTGGGCCGGCATGCGAGCCACGAGAGGCTACGACAGAAGCTCCGAGACACGCCCCGCGAGATGGATGCTCTCTACGACAAGATGCTGGGCTCGCTCGACCGCGCCGACAGAACCAGAGCGAACATGTTACTCCTCCTAGTACTCACAAACCCGTTTGACGAGCTGCTGAACCCCCTTTGCTTTGCCTGGGTCAACGATATGGCGAGGCCGGATTTCCCATCTGTCCAAGACCTGGCGCATATTCACACCGAGAAGGATATCCTCCGGCACTTGGAAGCCGTGATGAGGCAGATTGCAGGGCTGACCATGGGACTGCTTACAGTCACATCCAACGTTCCTGTGGTGGGCGGCCAGCCTGGGCTCTACTTTGCATGCCGAGTCCAATTCTTCCACCAAACAGTGCGAGACTACTTGAACACGCCGTCTCGAAAAAGCCAATTCGCACTCGAGTTCCCGGAATTTGACCCTTACCACGCTCACTCCCTCCTGCGCATGGCGGAGGTTGCCCTTGCCTGCCAGCGAACGTTTTCCTTTGCCGACTTTGCGCGGTGGTCTTACGGTCTCAGCTTCCTTGGCATAAAGCGGCGCCCTCAGCTTGAAAATCTGGGGGATGAGCCGCGGACACACATGTCGCTGTACCAGCAGACCGATAGGAACATGAGGCTGTACTCGAAGCTCTGCGCCAGACATTTCCGGTCCCGGTACGCCAAATGGCCGGTGTTTTCTGCGGACGTCATACCGATGTTTGAGGAGCAGGCATCCTTTCTGCACCTCGCTGCCGCACAAGGCCAGATTGATTACCTGCGGAAGGAGCTCAGCGGCAGCACTGAGGCAAACGGAGTTGCGGAAGTGGTGAGAGTCGATCCAGTGCAGTCGCGGTATCGGAATCCGCGTGGAGAAGCCGTGCAGACGACCAGTCTACTCTTGTGTGCATGCTACAATGGCTTCGACCAGGTAATGGTTTCCCTGCTGCTGGCCAAGGGGCTATCCACGCAGTTTCGCCTCCGGGTGTTTAGTGTGTGTTCCGAACCCACAGATAAGACTGTGCCTTTCTGGCTGGTCTTGGTCGGTCTGATCGCATCCTGCACTCTGCAGATCCACGCTGAACATGGCAAAGTGAGGCGCGCGTTTGACATACTCGCACAAGTTCTGCGAGCGGAACAACACGATGAAGTCCTGATCGTCGTCGAGGAAGCCAAGGTGGTCGAGGAAGCCATGGACGTTGGGAAAGCCAAGGCCCGGAGAGCCAAAGAATCCTCTGGCCATACGCTCTGCACCATGACGCTTCGTGATTTCGTCATCATGGTACGCCCACCGAATACTCAACAACTGTTGGACCTCCTGCCCCAGAGCGAATGGGGACGAGCAAAGACAGCGCAGCTGGCCAAGGGCTGGAGACCGTCGGAAATTCAGTATATGCCGGCATTTGATACAGCGACCTATTGCCAGCGGCAAACGGTGCATGGACTCCGTTTTAATAGTCTGGTCGTGGACACTGATATTGTCAATTGGCAGAGCCAGCCGCTTGTTTTTCGACTGTGGTAGAATGTTACAAGCAGCCCGGCGCCCTCGTAGAGGTTTCGCTAGGCTCTTGCTA
>JALNIO010000839.1:0-22877 GCA_023509875.1 Rugonectria rugulosa | reverse complement strand
TGGACTGGTTGGGGGGGAGGGAAACGGTGAAGCCCTCTGGGGGATCCTGGGAGACCTCGGCGAACTCCTTTTGGAGGAGAGGGAAGAGGATGTTAGTAGAAGGAGGGAGATTTGAGGGGAAGGGGGAGGGGGAAAGCAAGAGGAAATACCTTGGTGATGCGTTTCGTAGACATTTTGAAGGAGAGTTGTCGTTGGATTGGGCGTGCGGTAAGGCGATGTTGGTTCAAGCCTGAAGAGAGCTTGAAAGAAGGGCGCGCTGGGTTGGAAGGGGGGCTATCAAGCCTTCGTACTTCTTTAGCACCGTGTCGTTTCGTGTCGAGCAGTGTTGCTGGCTGGGACAATAGAGAAGAGTGATGTTGGACAAGACGTGATGGTGTAGGTCCAAGGAAGTGCACAGTGGAAAGGCAGCTTATGACGAGGGATGGTGGGGTAATTTGGGAGGTACCTAGACCTGGGCGTCTTGGGCGTTTGGGCGTGTGACTGTGACACGGCGGAAGGTCCAAGTGAGGAGGGGCACTTGCAGATGGGGAGCTTTCTCAACTTGGGTTAGCCAGGTTCAGCAAGGTAGCAGGCAAGCAGGGTACCTGAGGTTCCTGTACGGATAACTTGGTGGACCTCTTCTCTTTCCTGGTCTTTGCCTCTGCCTCTTGAAACTGGCGATGGGATGTCAATTGAGAAGCTGGAAGGAATAGGTTGAGAGGCGTGGTTGAAAGAAAGGCACGTTTGCCGTCTGCTTACGGTACCTTATTTATACCCCAACTCTATCAAAGACCCTGCGGTAAAAAAAGTTTAAAGATGATGAGGAGAGAGTACTTTGTACTTTGCACAGTGGATGGGTCCATTCCAGGTGTACTATCACACTACGTTGAGAGCTGAGGTCAGCCAAGGGAACCTGTTACTGCCTGGGTGCTAGGATACACGAGGCTCTGAATATTAGACGCGAGAAGATTGAAAGAGAGCCGACGCATCCATATTGATGATGTTTTGAAGCTCGCCACAACGCAAGTACTTGCTTCGTTCGTCAATGGGATTTCAACGGGCAGTGAAGCACGGCTCACCTTGGACGTCAGCAAATCAAGGTCGTTTGAACGTCTTGTTTCTCTTGGATAGCATAGATTCTCTTTATTAATTAAGTAAGTGGTGTCAGTATCAAAAGACATCCAAACACCTCTTAGATGTAGCAATAACATCTCTTGTCAGGTATCCGTACACTCTTCTAAGCTGCCATCAGAACCCCCGGATCGTTTCCACCTCCAAGATACGTACTCTTTTCGGTGAGGCCCTGCAAAGTCCCCCACTTCCCCCACCACCCTTTCTCTCACCTTGATTTCTTCACCTTGAAAAAAAGTTGCCCGTCTCTAAAAAGTACGAACGCAGCATCACACCTCTGCATCTGTACATACATTCATTCGCTCTTCTAATCGCGCCAATTGTCGCGCGCTCCCCCTTCCTCAAAATGGCTCCCCACGAATCCCAAATGCCATTTATTCGCAATCTTGCTTCAAGCGGTAAATCTTTCTCACCCAATCTTTCCTGCTCTTCCACATGCTAACAACACCCCAAGATCGCAAACTCCGCACCGCCTCCCTCGAATCCCTCCAGACGTTCCTCGCCTCCCGGTCCTCGCTGGAAGATGCCGACGCCCAGAAGCTATGGAAGGGCCTCTTCTACGCCCTCTGGATGACCGACCGCCCCATCCCCCAGCAGCGCCTCGCTACCGACCTCGCCGAGCTGCTCTTCGTCCTCAAGCCCGCCTGCGCCATCCCCTGGCTGCGCGCCTTCTGGACCGTCGTCGATGCCCAGTGGACAGACATTGACGTCCTGCGCCTGGAGAAGTTTCTGCTTTTGGTGCGACGTGTCTTTGCCGCTCACGTGCGGCTCGCCAAGCAGCATGGTTACGAGGGTGATACTGTCGATGACATCGTGACCGTTCTGGTAGAGTTCCCCTTCGAGTCCGAGGGCGATCTGCGAAAAGTCCCCGTGGGAATCCGACTGCACGCGCTGGATCTATGGGTGGACGAGTTGGAGCGAGAAGGTGCCTTGAGCGACGAGGCAGCAGGCCCGTTTGTCAAGAGAGTGGGATACTTTGTACGGGTGCTGAGACGGTGTCCCGTGAAACCCGTGCGGGAGCGCAGCGAGGAGAGCTACGGGGACGAGAGGTTACCGTGGAACGAGACTGCTGCCGACAAAGAAGCAGAGGAGGGCGAGGGCGAGGATGAGGAATGGGGTGGCATCGACGATTAACAACATGCTCCTGAGGAGAGAAGAAGCGACAGAAGGCGTATGGCGTTTGGATATGGCATTTGTAAAAGTTTTGACGACATGTTTCTCTGGCTAAATGCGTATATTTTTGGGAGGGTATAGAGATTTTATACCAACTGAGCCCGTCCTTTGCCATTCTATTACCTTGAGAGGCTGACCCCAAGTCTTGGTAAATACCAAATGAAACAAATACATTGGACACTTGCAAGTTATCAATCCCCGTCGGATTCGCCTTGAAAGGCACATAAAAAACAGTTTATTAGGGAAAGACTCTAGAAACCGTTGCAAGCGCATGCCCAAACGCCCCCGCACACGATTGTGAACAGGCAATTATCCATCTTCACTCCATAGTCGACATTAATGTATCCTGTCCATTTCCTGCAAATGATGATTTTTTGCTTGTAGCCTCAACTCCACTGTCCATAACTCCGTTGCCATGTTTGATATTCTCTGAAACAGAATTAAGTCTGCCTGTGTAGGTGCAACCTTCCCCGAGGTAAAGCACTACCATACACGCTCGTCTCCCCCAATAGCTCCCTCGTCCTCATCATTCACTTCGTAACCCATCTGTCGCGCTTCCTCGGCCCGTTCCTTTGCTACAGTGGCCTTGCGCCAAGCCTCCCATTTCTTGGCTTGTTCTGCGTCGATCGGAGACCGGGAATCTTGTGGCATACCTCTCTTGGCGAGACGGCGACGGTGCTGGCGCTTCTGTTGGAAAGTGTACCCCCGAAGCTCGTCCTCAGTGACCTGGGTGATGTCGCGGTGGTAGTAATGCTCATCCAGCATGTCCCAGGCCCAGTCGTTCAACTGCTCCTTCTTCTTGTTCCATTCGACGCGACCTTGGCCACCCGTCGTCCACTGGTCAATCTTGATGGGAATCGCATAACCCCAGTCAGGGTCATGATGGGACCACATGCATGCCTGGCCTTTGTTACAGCTGGACGGGCGACAATACTTGTAGCACATGGCCGATTCCGCGGCACACCAGAGGCTCAAGATTAAGAGCATGAGGCCCAGCATGGTGAACCGGAATGGTTTGCGGTGGTAAAGATGGAAGCGCGGGACTGTAGGCAGACGCAGGTAGGTCACGTTTGGGTCGCCGTTGTGGGAGTCGCTCTCGTGGTGCTTTGTGTCCGTACTCTTCGTCGACGTTGGGGGCTCTTCAGTTGTGATAGACTCAGCAGTCGTGGTAGGCTCAGGAGGTTTGGTGTCGTGAGCAAATTGATCCTCAAGGCGCTCGATGCCCCTTTTAGCTGTACGAATTCCCATGAGGCCAGTTTGCAGCGATTTGGTCATTCGTGTGTAGGCAGCCAGCACGCCGTCAGACTGATCGGATTCTTCTTGTTTTTGATTGCTTTTTGTGTTGAGTCGCGTGTCTAAATCCAGGTCAAAGCTGAAGTCATCGTCGTCTAAAGATGGATCGGTGGGAAGGCTTTTCAAAAGTGCCTTCATCCTGGGAGAGGGAGTCTTGCGGCCTGAGATAACCTCTTCCAAGTCATCCACGGTTGAGTCTTCGATTTGATGAACACGCTGAAGCTGCAGCAAGTCGTCTTTGGCTGTAGGCAGCCTAGCAGAGTTCCTTAGGGTGCCTCGGCGTCGGGTTAGGGATTGGGTACGGCGTCTCCTCAGTCCTGCTGACAAGGCCGTGGTGACTGATTTCTCATCAGTGCCAGGATCGGACGCTGTGTCTGTGTCGTGACTCTGACGTTCAAGGTCCTTTGTCCGACTCTTATGCGCTGACGAGGATCTTGTCCGTAGAGGTTTTGCTGCTTGCTCGCTCTTGTCGTCCCGCAATGACGTCCAAGACTTTGTCCGTGGTCGCTTCACTTCCTCTGCAGTCTCCCCAGCTTGAGCTGCCTCTTTCTTAGGAAGCGGCTGTTTGTCTTTCAACTCAATCTTCTCCACCTTGACCGTGGCCGGGGTCTCAACGTACGCACCCGTGATTTTGGGTGTCGGCATGGACAAGGGATCCTGCTTTAGGGGCCGCGGCGTTGCCTCAGGCTCCTCATCTTCCGACTCGGGCAAAGGCGACGGTGCTCGGGTAGATCCCTTCTCAGACTGAGTCTCTGCCGGAGCAAAAAGGTTCATCTCTGCTGCTATCCTGTCCGTCGGGTCCGCTTCTGACTGCATGCTAGATCTCTTACTCTTAACAGAGTCGATGGAGCGCGTGCGGGAGTGCGGTTGGGTGAGGCCTTTAAACGCAACACTGGGTTTGGACACTTCGGTGCTCTTTGGATTCTCAGGTTGCGAAGGTTTTGGATCAGGTTGGACGTCGCGCCGTGGAATTACGGGCTTCACATTCGTGTTTTCGAGGGCGAGCTCATCAGCAGTCGGAGGGCTGGCTTTGCGCGGTTCCTCTGTATCCGGCGCAGGGCTGGAGCTGGCAGCCCTGGCCAGCTGTCGTAGCAGATCTCGAGAATCACTGCGCCCGTGTAAGACTGGTCTCGCGGTTCTCATGCTGGCCGCCGGTTGGCTAGACTCTTCATCCTTTCCCAGCGGCAACCGGTTCTTAAACTCGTGCGACTTGAAAATTGTGACGGGGGTGTCGGCTATTCGCTCTCCGCCAATTTCGAATGCTGACTTTGGACGGGCAGGTGGCTTATTGTCGAGTTCCAGGACCCCGGGCGCCGTCCGGCTTGATTGAGGACGAGATTCCTCGGGCGATAGTGATCGCGACAGTGACCTTGATGCCGAATTGGAGTTTTGCTCTCGAATCTCATCTAGCTTCAGCTTAGCCAAAGATCGATTCGAGATACCATTAATCTCACGCTGCCGGATCTCCTCAATCTTCGTATTCGATGGTTTCGGTAGGGTCCGATCGGGAATCGGGATCTGGTGCTCGGCCTGAGCCTCTCGCTGTTGTATTTCGGCGATCTTGGTATTTGGTTGACGTCGTGGAGATTGAATGGGAATATTGCTGCCGGCTTTTACTTCCCTGGTCCGGATCTCGTCCAGCTTCGTGTTGCGCGACCCTGGATTCGCCACTCTTGTTCGCGAGTTGATGTCAATCTCACTGTTCTCATCAAACTTTATGCGGTCTGCGAATGGACGGGCCCCCAACCGGAGGCGCGGGCTATCGGAAACCTGCACCTCTCCAGTAAAGTCTTGGTCAAGTTCCCACGCGAAGCTCTTCCCCGGCGATGCATCTTTGGTCGGCAGAGAATCAGGCTCGGCCTGGCGGTCTCCATTCTCGATCGATGGCCACGGCATGTCCTCGATTCCTGGGACCAGCGCAGGAATGCGGCCTTGATTGGTCAAGTCGTCCTTTGACGGCATTTGCTTCAGCCACCTAGTAGGTTGAAGTCTATTGGATGGATTGTCCAAGCGGCTCCTCGTGCTGGCTTCCGTTTGGTCATCGAGTTTCGTTCCGTTGAGCTTTGGGCTGGTACTGCTCTGGGCAAGGTCTGGCTGTCCAAGCCCTGCCCTCGGCTTTCCGTATAGCGATCTCCTTCTCGGCGAGTCTTGCTTTTCCGGAGAGGACCTTGCCTCGGCCAACGTCGAAGTCACCAGTGAGTTGCGCGAAAAGGGACGGACTGGCACCTTGCTATCCAGATGATCCCTCCCCAGAACCTTCCTCATGCGTGCGTCCTCTTCCTCCTGCCGTGCGCGAGCGATCCGGGGTGCCGGACTGGGCGACGCATCCATCGCAACACTTCGATCACTCTCGTCGCTTTGTTCGAGCGCCGCGCGGTTCATTGCCTCCCGCAAGGTCAATTGTTTTCGGTTAGAAAACGTCATACTGCTGGAGGGCTTCGGTATTCGTGATGGTCCAGGCGATCCCAGACTGCTTGTGCTTGCTCTGCGCTCGAGAGTTTTTGTTTGGGGTTCGGAGGTGGATCGTCGTAGGATGGATTCGGGAAGCATGCTCAGTCGATTCCTGCTCGTCGCAAGCCGTGGGCGATCGTTCTCCTTATCTCTAAGCTTGCTGCTGTCGTCCCCGGAAGAGACGGGCCTGGCGAACAGTGGCTTCCTTCCGGATTCCTTCACAACAAGGCGACTCGGATGCCCTCCATTTGGCCGCGTGGCCAGGGGTTCATTGTCGCGATCCATGGTCTGACCTGGCGACAATTGTTGGGGCGATAATGGACACTTAGAAGTTGCGTGGATGCATCGTTGACAAATAGTTGGGGCGCGTTCATGACATGACAATGCAAAGCAATCGGCGCGAAAGAGGCGGTCAGGGCTCGACTCGGATGCGAACAAAAGTGACAAGTAGAGATACACGTGGCTTGAAGCTTGAGCAGCTTGTATTCGGAACGAAAGGAGGTGTTTTGGCGAGATTTTGTTTGGGACAGGTCGCTTAAACAACAAATTATTATGTGTTTGGGGGCGCGTATATTAGCTAGAAGGCGCCGAACATGGGTGTGGCCTGGAATTGGACTTGGTAACCGGGTCGCAGCTCCCAAACTGCCCTTTTTGCTTGCTTCCGTCTCAGTCGACCCCACTTCTTTGTTTGTTTGTGGCTCCTGCCTGTCAACCTGTTCGTCAAGATATTCCGGCGGAACCGGCAAATTGATTTTCCGATCCTCCTCAGGTCTTTGTGTTGCTCTGGTGTATTTGTTGGGTTGCTGAGACTGCATAGTTTGATGGTGTGATTTCGTCGATAATTTCATGTGTTTTGCTACTGCTGCATTGATATCGGGCCATAACTTTTTCATTCATGTTTCGCATTGACGTACCTCACTAGGCCTACGGCGGCGGTGAGCTTGTTCAACACGAATACGGCTGATATCGGGTGTGCGATCAGAGCTCGCCTTGAGTCGGGGACGAATTGAGTTCCATTAACAAAAGTGGTTGAGTTGAATGTGGTTATTAGTGGAAAGGTATAAGGCGTGGAATCCTCACGCCAAGCCTACAATAGGGCTAATGCATCAATGTAACGAATACGATTACTGAGTCTGCAGGTGTCCAATTCTAGACGGACACGTAGGTATTAGGGTATAGATCAAACGAGTCCTAACTGCTTAAAATAAAAACTTGAGGGCAACGCATTAGTGACGCTGATGACATACCCATCTTAAATAATTGGCTTTCTTCGTCTTGTCATCAGGCCACCGTTCATATGAGCGGAATTAGATCCTTATGCCTATGCTTTAAGTGATTGCACCTAACCAAATGACTATTTACTCTTGGTTTGTATATCCATATATATACTTGGTGTATAAGTTAAAAGGTGACGCTCATTATATTGGTCAGTTCAGTGTAGGGTCTAGCCTATCTATATTGCTACGAAAAACCGCGATCATGTGCATATGTGCACAACGATGCTGTAGTATATTTCTATAGATGGAAAGCATTCACGGTTTTACTTTGAAGGATGAGACTGATAGTATTTTTCTTGTCTTAACGTCTCGAACGTCAACAAACATGCCCGAGTGCTCAGAGCAAGGATGCGACTCCTCTTGGCACTACTGAGGTTAGCAACTAATAAACACCAAAATCCAAGCAGTTCCTTCGTGCCTGAGTAGCACTCAGCTTATGCCGCTAGTCAACTTGGGTAGATAACTGCTGTAGTAGCTTGTGTGGAGTTGGCGATCCTTCTGACACAGACAACGTTCGTCCATGATTTCTCATCCTTATCTCTTCCACAAACCTGAAAGCATTCATACCTGATTCAAATCCCACGATGGCCACAAACGCATTATCATCGACCGCTCTTCCTACCCCATCCGGCGACTTGGAGCTTCTATCATCCACTCCTGACCAAGACACGTCAAGCAAACGAGCAATTCTTTGTTTGCATGGCGCATTTTGCTCTGCGCACGATTTTCAGTACTTCCTCCCGTACTTTGCCTCTCGTGGCTATCCGGCGTATTCGCTGTCATTGAGGGGACACGGTAGCTCGTGGAAGGCGTCATGGTTTCGCAGGAATCTGTTGACCGCTCTTCCCGATTATGAGGCGGACATCGTGGTCGCGCTTGAGCATATACGCGCGAATCATCCTACGGCGCCACCGCCTGTGGTAGTTGGGCATTCATTTGGCGGGGGACATCTGCAATATGTACTCGCACGGGAAGGGAATGCGCCTCAAGACAACACTGTTGGAAAGGTGGGTGGCTTAGTGCTCCTCGCGGCGGCACCCTTGTCCGGCGGTGGCCAGCAGATCATCGCCAATTGGGAGCTGGTTGAGGCTGGTCCCGAGGGCTACAAGTATCCATGGTCACCGCGGAGCCAGCTTCACACGCCAGAACTGGTGCGAGCTGCATTTTTTCACGAAACCACCGATGAGAATACCATAGATCTATGGTTGAAGACGTGCAGGACGGAGGAGGAGGGCATAAGAATTGGCGTAAGTGTGTTCTGGCCGTTCGGCGAGGCACGGGATGTGTTGAGCGGCTTGGTTGGTGTAGGGGAAGGGAATGCGCCTCAGAGAAAGGTGCTTTGTATTGGTGCAGAGTTGGACAAGCTGGTACTCCCGTCCATGGTGAGCGATAACGTGGAGGTGTACAAGAAAGTAGCGGGAAAGCAGGACCAAGAGCTTGTCATGCAGACGGCTGTACCGGACAGCGCCCATCATTTGACCATGGATAACTCGTGGGAGACCTGTGCAAGTAGAATCATTGACTGGATTGAGGGCCGTGAAGTGCTTCAGTAAATGGAGTTGCACGCAGAGCAGACACTACATGGGACCAGTACTGGATGAATGTAACTCTTTGGCAGTCATAGCTGTATATATTTCTATTTTACATAAGTGTCATGCAAAAGATGAACGTGCTTTGTAGTAGTAAAGAAATCCTCTATATCTCCTGTGGTAATCAGTATTCACCAATCAAAGTTCTCGAGATGGACGTCAACGCTTGGCCCCTGGACGTATGTACAGTTTCCAGCAGCCGCCGTGATATCTTCCATCATGGATTGCGGACCACAAGCGGCAATCAACACTCGCTGATCAGGTTGTGCAAATGTCACTGCTTCATAGATTGCATCTTGAACCCTCAGCCTTTTGTAATGGAGGTTGAAGCGGTCATCTATATCTGCCAAGTTAGGCGTGGTGTGTCTTGAATCTGCGCGTGTTGCTCCTGGAGACTTGGAATCCAGCAAGAGTGGCTGTAAACACCCCACGGTTTCTCCTTGTCTCATATCTGGGGAAATGCCCCGAGAGGGTATGAGACACGGCGGACTGTCGCCAGAGGAACAGGCCTGATAACCTGTGGCAACCTTTGATTCTCCAGTGACATGCAACGTTAACGTGACATGAGACGGGTTCTTGTGCAGTCGATCCAAGTGTTGGAGGAACCAAGTTAGATTCTCTCGATTTCTGACAGACCAGATGAAATGTATTGATTGTCTTGAACTTGGTTCCAGTGTCTGCAGAAAAGTATTCGCCAGCGCAAAGGTGAAAGCTGCCCCGCTTCCGCCAGCAATCATGATGATTCTATCATAATGTTTCAAATTCGGAACTGATCCGTATGGTCCTTCGATGGAGCATTCGATGGGTCGGCCTGGGTTCGAGATTGCATGTCGATATGCGTCCTTTGTGAACCCTCGATGAGCTTTGACGACCAACTCTAGCTCAGATGCAGTGTTTGATACCACGGTGAATGGATGCGTTTGAGAAGCTCGAATGCCCGGAATCCACACAAAGATGTGTGTACCTGGAATAATGCTACTTCCTCGGCAGTTGAGAAATAATTTGACTCCTCCACGGGGTAATGGATAAAGAGTTGCTTCGGTACCCCGTGAATTTGATGAGAGGCACAAGAATCTAATGAGCCGGTCCAGCACCCACATGGACGCGGCAACGAGCATGATGATTGGTATTTTATGCCTCCAAAATGGTCGGTGAAGACCTGCGAAAATGATAGTGATAGCAGAGCCCACGATGTGGCTGATGAGAAAGGTCTCGTAACCTCGGTGCCTGAGCAGACCGCACAAGAGAGCAAGCATCCCCACGCCGGCAATAATCCCCTCCAAGTTTGGGCGGTTGATGAAGACGTCCCATCTATTCTTGCAGCCAAAGCGCATCATGTAAAAAATAGTATGTAGGACAACTTGTGTGATTGCTGTGTATCCGACAACACGATGGAAGACGTTGAGACGATTGTAAGTTTGTTCGGTCAAGGTGCCGAGGGGTGTATTCCTGAGCCCTAAGAAAACCGCGAGAGTGATATTCGCTGCCGTCATCCTAAGTCTCTTCGTAAGTCTTGTGTTAGTGATTTATTATTTATTTGGAGCTCACCAGCCAAATCTAGCCGCCGGGTTGCTCAACTTTTCCATCGTGACGTTGTTCACACATAACACTACGTTGAGGAGTAGATATGCCGCAATGATAGTGGCATGCCCTAATGAGGGAGCCCCAGTGACCTTTTGAACTGTGTATCTTTTGCAAATGCTTTACAGCTAGTCAGAACTTTGTCGCTATCAAAACACTTCCATGCCCTACCGAATGCCTGCCAAACCAAGTTGAAATCCAGGGAGCTGTCGCAATGTACGTGATGAGGACCATCTTTGTCGAGAGGCGACATGATGCACCCAGTGCTGACAACTGAAAAGGATAATGAGTGTGAAGAGCGCGACTGCGTAAATCTTCAAGGTTCGTTCATTCTCAATCTGTCTAGGCTTGATCGGCTTCAGAGCCTTTTCAAGGGTTGTGGTCATTGTCAAGATGGATGTCCATGGAGGGGCACGAGTAATCAGAGATACATGTACCCTTGACTGCGGAATGAAACAGATAAATGAAGATTCATGAAAACTCCATGGCGACCTTGCTCTGGAGTTTTCGAGAGGTTTGGTGCTCGACGTGACTTTGTTGCAGGTGACGAGAGATGTCTTGGGTGTGGATCGAATGGTGTCACGCTATCTTTGAAGAAGACATTTTTAGATCAATATTAGGGCAGTGCTGATTGATAAAGATGATATCTCCGAGTGGTCCCGACATCACAAGACTGAAATAGCTTGTAACTACCGAGTCCGAAACTGGGGCGCACGGTAGGGTTGACAATGGTCACGGGGGACGATCTCTCCTTTAAACCTCTCGATATGCTTAGAGAAGATCTTGTTTCTAGAGGCCACATGGGACAGCAGCCAAACGCGACGGTTCTCGAGTTCAATGCCGACTTGAGTTATTTCCAGAGACCACTGAGAAAGACAGTAGATATGTCTACAATTCGTCTATCGATCCCATGTTCGTCCTAAATACCAGAACGACGATACGGATTGAAGATTTAACCCGTGGCATAAAAAGAGAAGAAAAGCGTAGACATTGCCTTGTTGGATTAAAATTACGAGCGCAAGCATTGTATCTATTTCAATTTATACAAATGAGCCAACTACAAAGGGATGCCAAATTCGCTCTTGAACCGACGCAGCCACTCGGCATTGTCAGCAGAGGTCGGGTTCCAAGGATCATCACTACAAAAGTCAGCATTCCTCACGTATCCCCAGCGATCACCGGAAAATAGCTTACTCATCGTATAAGATGCAACGGGCCTGATGCCGCAGCTCCTCGTCCGTCGGTGTGTGCGAGTTTGGGTTGTTGGGGGACATTGTCGCCACGACCCAGCGTCCCAGCTCTCGAGCCAGCCACCGATGGAAATTGGCATCGGTTACAAAGTAGAGGTTCGTCTTGACCCAAGGAGGGCGATGGTCAGGGCCAGAAACGTTGCCGGCGATGCTGGGATCGAGGGCGCCGGCGGAGGTTGGGTCGATAGCCGTCGTTGGGTTTGCTGAGCCGGTGGGTTGGATGTCGCCCATGGTCTCCCATATCTGATCGAGGGAAGCGCTCAATTGATCTGAGTGTACATTTCGTCAGAAAAAGACATCATCATGTAGTTCTGGGTTTACTACTTACTCGGGGCAGCTCCAGCATTGGCACCGCTTGGGCCTTGAAAGGCTGAGCCGATATCCTGCAAAAGTGATTGTCGCGTGTCTCTAGCAACTGCAAGACCATCCTGTGGTGCACCAGGTTGCTGCATGGTAAAGTCCATCGCCTCAGGTGCCGTCGAAGGCCCGCTGGCTATCGGATCGTACGCCCGTCCACGAAACCCGGCCAGCCAGCCGGTGGACGAGCTGATGAGCATAATCAGCCAGGTCGCGACCGTGTTGTCCGCTGGCACCATCAGCTCCTGGCATATGCACGAGACGAGACGGCACGCCTCGACCTGCAGCTCCGAGTCGGTCAGGATCCTCTGGTGCAGAGCCCACTGCGTGCGGACGAAGCTGTGCAGCTGCGACTCGAGCGGGCACTCCTCGAACAGCGTCCTCTTGCCGTAGAGCTTGGGCACGAGCAGGGCGCTCTCGGCCTGGGACCGGATGGGGCTGAACTGGGCCTGCTGGGCAATCTCGTCGTTTGAGGTGATGAGATCGCGCAGCCACGACGACGCGGGCTTGGTGTTTGTCGTGTCACCTTCCATCATCATGACCTCGGCGGCGAAGATGATGCGGCAGGCCTCGAGCTGGAGGGCGTCGTGGTTGGGCGCTGCGCCTTGGTTCTGATCGTGAGTTTGCAGGAACCAGGCCAGTTCGGATTGAATGAGCTCATATGCGTGCCTGGGAGACTCGATGGGGGTGTTGGTTGCAGCAAACGGAGCGGGAGTCCGTCGTTCACTGTCAATCAAGTCTGTTCTCAAGGTCAGCGGTTTGATGTGCCTCGTAGGAGGAGTGTAGCTCACATGGCGGGATCGAGTTTTCGACCATCTTGAGAATGTCCGGCTCGAATCCCCAATCACCCTTCCAATGGCCCATGGTCTGGCCCATTTTGAAGTGATCTGCCAAGTGATCAACTCGAAACTCCCAAGAGTCCATGGCTATGCCGCAGAAGCCACATCTTGATTGAACCTGCGGTGGCGGTATCTTCCACTTGCGAGTCAACCGTTCCACCAACGGCGCATTGTGAACAAGATGCAGGTGCTGCTTCAAGTGATCCTTGCGACTAAAGGTACGTTCTCGACAGAAGGAAGGATTGTGCCCTTCAATGTGCGGTCCATCTGGATTGGTTTCGCCGCAAAAGACGCAGTATGCCTGGCCGCTCTCCTCGTCGATGATGCGCGGTCCATCCGGGGCGCAAATCCACCGATCAAGGGGAAGATGAATCGACTTTTCGTGTCGCTGCCAGTCGTGCTTGGTCCTGAAGGTCTCGGTGCAAAAGGTACACTGGAACCGGTCAAGGGGGACTGCTAGGGAACTCCTCGCATTGTTCCTCCTCTGGGCGGTTCGCTTCTTGTAGCGAGTGCGCTCGACTCGGGAAGGCCTCGAGCCTGTGGACGGTCTTGATAGTCCCCGGGAGCTGTGGGAGCGGACCGAAGAGAATGAGCTTCCTGAGCGCGATGTTCCGGTGCTGCTTGGATGCGCGGGCGAATGCTCCGACTCGCTCCGGAATGATCCGCTGTCGCGCGGGCTGCTGCCGCCTGTTTTCGTGTCAGAGCCTATCAAAACCGAATCTCGCCAATTGAGATTTCATTTGGAAGCAAAAGTTGGCTGAGTGGAGGAATGTTGTTGACATACGAGATTGCTTGGAAGCCAGAGCTCTTGCAATAGCAGACGCCGCCGCGGGCTCATCTTCCGGAGGCGAATCGAACCACCGCTCCAAGGGATTGAGATGCTGCTTTCCCTTATCTACAACAGGATTTGGAGTCCCCGGTCTCCGCGGGATCTCAATGGGCTTCGAAGACGCCTCCCTCTGCACCGATCGCGACGGCTGCATCATCCCCCGCCGACGGGCATTGGCGAGCCAGTTTGCAATCTGAGTCTTGCTGAGCCCGGTCTTGGTCTGGAGCATCTCCTTCTCTTCATCGTTGGGGTACGGGTCCGCCTCGTGCGCGAACAGCCACTGCCTCAGGATGGACACGGCCTCCTTGGAGAACCTGGTGCCGACCTTTGGGGGCGGTCGCGCGCTGAGGGCATCGCTTGAGCCAGGTCGCAGCTCAGGGGTTGAGCTGCCCGTCTGTGTAGGCTGTGCAGAGTTTGCAGGCAGGCCGATGCTATTGCTCCCTGGGAGGCGTTAGTTGAAGTTGAGGCTTGAACATGGCATGTGTCTGTTTATCAACAAGAGAGTAGATGGGGCCCTACATTGCGCATCGGAGTCAATGTTCCAGATATCCCCCAAAGGAGCCGTCGTCGTCGTCGCAGGGAACAGATTATCGAGCCCAAGAGAGCCAAAGTCGCTGCTATCAGTCACGTTTCCCGAGAGGGGATCCAGGGCAAAGTCGGTGAGATGGCCATCTCCGCCGAGCTCATTGGAGAACAGCGAGGTGGCCTCACTGGCGTCGCCTGTCGCCTGTTGGTGGGCTCCTGTCATTGTTTTTTTTATTTGCCGGACCAATTGGTGCGCTGGCAGCTGTCTTAATGACCTATGCGGCGCGTGTGTCTCGATTCAATTTGATGCTGCAACGCTGAACGAGATTTCCGGAACCTCACCCCGACGAGTGGCGAACGGGGACCCCGCTCTCCGGGAATACCGAAGACCGTCTCCGGGCGAGCGAGGAACCTTTATATATTTCTTTTTTGTTCCCTTTTTGTTGGTGGTGGGCCGTGTGAATTCTCATAGTTGCACGTGTGACACGGGGAGGTTGCAGTCGCATATTCTTTCGATCCAGGATTCCACGGGGGTTGGTTGCACAGTATTCATGTGGGTGAACCGTCTATTAATTATTTATGAATGTGAAAAGCAACAAACGTATTCAGACTGTAACCAATGTCATAAGCACTCTATAATGCTGGAAGAAGTGAACCAGACCCTCGGCGTCAAGCTACACTATCAAAGAGAGAAAAGGTAAAACCACCACAACTTGGATCAAACAAGTGAAGAAAAAGAGACATGAATTGCATTGGAATCGCCGAGTTAATTCATAAAATTCATAAACCATCTTGCCGAAAGTGCAAGACGTGTCCAATCATGTCTCCAAGGTTGACGCGACTTATAGCTGAGCATGCGAGGGTTTTGCGACGGCTTCAACTGCGGCCCTGGATAACCCAGGACGTCGTCTACCCACATCTGCCGGACAGATCCAGCAGGATACTTCTCAAAGTCTCGTTTTCCCCAGGTCATTCTTGGGTACTGAGCAGAGCCTGGCTTAACCCTGAGTGCAGAGTACGGATAACTGACAGGATCCTCGTTTTGCTCGCGGCAGGCCCCAAGTAGGTGATACGAGACCAACGTGATGGTGCACTTCTCCCTTTCGCTGTCGTCGGTGCATTCGACGGTTGTCTCTGTGTCTGTATAACAACTAGAGCAATAGTCCAGCTCACCCTTACATGGAACAAAGGGTTGACCCGGGATTTGATCCTCGATCTGAAATACTCTCTCGCAGAGGGAGCGGTGATCCCAAAGCGTTAAGTGTTGACAAACATATAGAAAATTGTGGTCAAAAGAACATCGGAAATCCTTCAAGGTCATGTCCTTGCGATCCGGCTTCATGATATGCTCACGCTTCAACACTAGGTTGTCGTTGATGATGCGAGCTTCCATACTGACACTTAGAAGCATGTCGCATCCTAGGGCCTCTGCGTCCGCAACCATACTGATGTTGTTGAGGCTTTCAAGAGGTAAGCCATATGAAGGGCCATAGAAATGGCGATTCATTACTAGTCGGACGTGATCGTTTAAGACGTTTAAAAAGGTCGAGTCGAAAATTTTGGCATCGGGGGCGAAGTGGCCGCTCTGCTCGTCACATGCCTTTCGCCAAAACTCTGAGAACGACAGGCTGTTTCCAGGCCAGTCCTCGTACTTGTGAAGTCTCTCGCAGCCAGAGCAGCAGTAAAGTGACTTTCCTATAATCTCATCTCTTTCCAACAATTGCAGGAAGACCACTTTGGCCCCCCATTCTCGTCGCACGGTCGTGAAGGCATTGCGAGCAAGCAGCGCATGAATGGACTTGCAAGTCAGGCTGAGAGACGCAGCCGAGATTGGGTCGAGGAACTCGGAGATGGAAAAAACCATTTCGACAGGTAATTTGAGGATCAAAGCCTCGGGTTGATTCGAACAGGCCTCTGGGGGTGCCATTGCGGTGCGATGTCGTTGAGAAGAAAGACAGGTTATGACTATTGGGGTAAAGGAGATGCTCAAGATGTGGGATGAGATCTGTGTCGCTTTGGTGTCTGGTGTTGTCAAATTGTTGATGCTTAATGGGATAACTTTGGATCATTTGAGCCAAGCATCATTTATACGAAGATGGACAGTCAGAATAGTTGAGAACAGAGATCGCATATCTCAAAGAAGTGCTATAACACGGATTGAAAAAAGATAGAAGTAGCACAAAGGATACGAGGTATTATTGTTCTTTCATGGAATTACCTTTAAGGTGAAGAATGGCTTTGCCCTTCTTTCATAAGATTACTTGAAAGGCATGTTGCTATGCCTGGGCCGTCCTCCAGTCCTCCTGAAACCTCGAACTATATACGCATACAAAGCATTTATGGATTGCATGTCGTTCTTCTTTGTTGGATAGCAAAACTAAGCGAGAAGAGTTTAGAAACGCTAGGCAAAAGGTTTGCAAACCAGACCGACGCGTTACGATGCTTCTAAATATGGTGCACCTAAGCACCACATCCTGATCCCTTTCTTGGAAAAGTCCAGTGAGCCTCCTATTCCTTGGCATTGTCCCCTTTGTCGACGCCCTGGTCCTCTATTTCTGACAATGATGAATGAGTTCCAATGTACTTGACTCCTACCTGCCGGACTGTCAGCCAAGCTGGGATGACCGAGATTCCCCAAAGGGCAAAGTTTATGCCAAGGGAGACAGTCAACTGGAAGACGGTATTAGTAGGGCAACATCAAAAGAAGGGCAATGTACTCACCGGCGCGCTGGTAGAACTAATACCCGAACTTATGCACTGTCCAGCGCTCTCGATGGCTCTCGCAGCGCTCGTATATCTCACGTAGTCATGGGGTTGACGAGATAACCATCCAACCAACCAGTAGCCGTAGTTGTACGTCACTGCAAAGGAGACCTGCCAGAAGATGTACAATGCCCATCCACGGCCGAAGCCAGGCTCATCCCAGTCCAGCGAGGGGGCGTTCTTGGAGTAGTCTACCTGCACCACGGTGCCCCAGATCCAAACCCCTCCGATAAGCGCCATGAGAAAGAAGAAGGCGGACTTGGCTCGGGCATTGATAGAGAGCCGGTCCCAGTCGAGGAAACTTCCCAGAAGTGCGCAACCAACAATCTGGGCCAAGGCGGAAACCAGTGACGCAAGCGCTCGAGCGCGAACAGAAAAGTAAAGTGATAGATAGGAGCTGCTGTAGGGCAGGAGCCAGTTCACGTATAAGAAGAAGGGAGCACTAAAGTCCTGAGTCAGCTGCAAAGTTGACTTTTGAGCGTGGTGATGAGCTTACACCAAAAGAAACTCCGGCCGTATAATCAATCGACCCAGCTCTTTGAGCTCTTCAAGATCTGAGATGCGCTCCGCCAACCTGACTCGAGTGCCATTTCTTCGCCTTACCTTTTCAGGTGGTGAAAGAAGGAGCGCAACAAAGGGACCGAAGCATTCTGTGACGACGAAATTAGAGCATGCTTTGAAGCTAGCCGGCGCATTCACTCACGAAGAACAACGAAAACAATGTATGTACGCCAATCCAGCTTTCCCGTGCTTTTGCCCTTGTAGTTGAAGGCAAGATTGATGATGCCGCCCAAGATGCTCCCACTGTTCCGGTAGCAGAGCCAGTAAGCCAGATACTTCCCTCGGTTGTGAGACTCGGGATATCGTAGCATGATGGCTCCTTCTGCGGCCCAGAACAAGCCGGCAGTGATACCACAGGCCGCAGACCCGAGGTAGATGAACCACTCTGTCCCGTAGCGGTTGTTGGTGTACAGCGCTGCCGAGTATATGGCGTAGCCAGTGGTGCCAGCGACAAGTGTGGCCTTCAGACCGAAGCGGTTGGCAATGATGCTACCAGAAAGGCATGTAATTGTCATTAGAGAGAATAGCACAGCGTTGCCAGCCCTATGATTTTGGTCAGCGGATTACGAGGAGTCGAGAGAAACAGTGACCAACATGACCAGGTAAGGCGTCTGCTGGCCTCCAGCGCCGACGGAATTCATTGCGTTCCATAGTCCTGGAGCAGTGAACGCCGTGATACCAACGACTGTTGACTGGAAGAATACGCCACGGTACCAATGGTACTTCTCGGCCGCTGCAGGTTCCTCTCCATGCTCTGGCTCTGTTGTGGTAGCTGCGGCTTTGGGACCGGAAGAGGACGACATGGTTGCTTCAAGCCGTTGTTACTTGCTTACCCTGAGGCTTTGGGTTTGCAGCCGTGCGATAGGCTGTTCCTTACTTTTATGCTTACTTTGCTGCACACCGTCTGCAACTACAATATGAGCTCAACGTCTGGCTGATTGCGTGATTGAGCTTCGTAGATTTGAGTCCTTGTAGGTGGAATCGGGGGACACATTCAATTATTACCGTAATCAGTAATTCTGTCCTGGTATCGAGCTTGCATGAAACTGGTGTCGTGAGCTAGTAATTACTCTCCGATTGCGCAGGTCCCAACGGTCGACGACACAATGCATTGCTTTCCACATCCCCCGCAGTTTGGTTTTTCCATGTCATTTCCGGACTGATTTGAATGATAGCTTGTCGTACATCTTGCTGCTTGAAGACGTATAAGCGGGTAGCTGGCTATTGCGAATATGATCCTGCAATCACACAATCCCCTTGGCATGGAGACTCCTGATATCGGAAACCCGCTCTTATACTGGCAAATCAGAAAGCATCTAATATATTTGACAGTCATGGCTTAAAGGCCATCGTTACCTCACCCTGGTTCGTAGTCTTTATGAACCGTGCATCACCTTTCGATTCCAGTACACTGGTTCACCATGGCAGCTGTTACAGGGATTCGATTGGACCTGGGTTCAACAGCTGCAAGTCATGAAACGCTGCCTAGCGCTGATACTGAGGGTCATGCAGACTTTCAGCCCTTTGCCTTTGCTGGTCAGCAGAATACCCAAGACTTCGGGCTTCCCTGGAGCGCTCAGTTTCCTCTCGCTCTCAACTACACCGGTCCCAAAGACCTCGAACAGGGCATCGCATCTATCCGTGAGTTGGCAAACTCTGGGCATGTTTCGAGCTTGATCAAACGACACGGAGGTGCGGCTCTGATCCGTGGTTTGCCTATTGAGACCCCCCTCGACTATAGCAAAGTTGCTCATGCCTTTGGGTTTCGGCCACATGTGGAAGTTGGTAGACCACCTTTGAGAACAGTATTGGCCCCCAATGTAAAGACTGCCAATGAAGGGTAACATGATTATTTCCAGGCTTAGTTGACTGATCTGACCTGCTTGTAGCCCTCCCGAACTGCCGATCTGGCCACATAATGAATACGGATGGTCGACGATAAACCCAGCCTGGCTCACCTTCAGTGCACTGCGAGTCCCAGAACAAGGTACGCCTGGTTACTATTCGAAGCTATCTGCTGGCCTTGAGATGCTAAAAAGCTTTGTAGGCGGTGCTACCCCAATAACTTCATCCCTATATATTGCCCACAAACTCTCACAGCTTGCGCCTAAATTCCTTGACAATCTTCGTACAAAGGGTGTCAAATATGTCTATCGCTACACGGTAGAACAGCTAGAATCCAACACGGGTACGAGTATTCGAGGAGCCTATGGACAAGAGGTCACGGACGATGACGATGACGAGACTGCCAAAAGAAAGGTTGAGGCTGAAGTCCGTCGCCATAGCGAGAGATTCGAGTGGCACGAAGATGGAAGCTTGAGCGTGACTCATATTGTACCTGGTATGTTCCTCACAAACATTGATACGGGGCATCTTCTGACTCTGTGGCAAAGCTATCCGTCTTCATGAGCCAACACAGGCAACTGTCTTCTTTGGAAATGTCACTTCTGCATGGGGTCGAAGTAGGCACCATGGAGCAACAAGGCCCCCATTCCAGGGTGACGATGGCTCATACCATCCTCCACCTGTCTTTGGCGATGGATCTCCCATGGATGTCGAGGATCTAGACCTACTACTCCGGCTCGCTGAGGAAGGGGCTGTGAACGTGGAGTGGGAGAAGGGAGACTTGGTTCTCTTGGATGTAAGTCATGCAAGCGATTTATGAGAATATCCTGATACTGATAATACTGTGTTAGAATTATGCGGTGATGCACTCGAGGCAGCCGTGGAAAGGCGAAAGACAGGTTCTTGCTGCCCTGTGGGATGACGATGGAAGAATTAGGGATTATCCGGAGGGGTTAGAACTGCTCAAGAGCAGTCCTCGTGTCCCTATTATGAATGAGAACGGTGTCTTTCGACCGCCACCTGCCGCTGAGGAGAGATGAATAGTGCATATAAATACCTTGGTTACAGCAGAGAATCTACCATGTACTGCATTCTAAGCCGTAGGCGTGTGGGATCGGTTTTCAAAAGGTGTACATCACATGTGTTCTCATTATCTGGTTATTTCGGGGAATAGGATTCTCATCTCCCGAATTTAAGGACTAATTTACAGTATGGTCTCATATTTACATTTTGGTACCTTCTATAGTTCTAAAAAGCCATCGTATTGCAAGATGGCACATGCAAGACACAGCATATATACCTATTTCTCCAACGGCACTCGTCGGAACCTTGTGACCTTTGAGTCGTCACTGAGTTCTTGCTCAACAGTCTGTAGCTTATACTTGAACAGCCAGGGGAACAGTACGAATCGGATCAGGTAGTAGACAATACCCAAAGCCAAGATGGCCAGCGGAACAACCGAGGAGAGCCAGTAAGGGAGCGATGTGCTGCCCTTTCCGCCTGGTGGTCGGATGAAAGGCATAATGATCAAGAACTGGAAGACAAGATTAGAAAAAAGTCAGAGAAAGGATTGCCAAAACCACTTACAATACTTGAAGCAAGGTAAAGAATAATGATAAACCAGGGCGCGGGTAGAGGAGAGTGGAAACCCGAGTCCTTCTTAAGACGAAGTCTGACGAGACCGACGGTAATGGCGCCAAAGATGACGGAGTTGGGGTAGCTTGACATGCTGACGACGAATTCGAAAGCGTCTCCGGCGGGAGGAGCGCACACAAAGAGGATGGTGATGAGGAGATGAAGGACAAGGGCGTTGATGGGAGTTCTAAAGGGGCGGTTCTCCATGAAGAAGTTGGGGAAGGGGAGGACGTCATCCTTGGCCAGTTCCTGGATCACACGGGCTGGAATAGGTCAGTGGAAGGCTTATGGGTGGTACGCTGGTGGTTAAATGACTCACGGATAGTATACGCAATACCCAAGAGGTGGCCCAGGGCAGAGATGGCGACCAGACTTGGAAGAGCCTTGGTGCCAGCAGTGTCGCCAAAGACGTTCTCAAACAGATTGGCCGCGACGGTGACTTCAGCCGAAAGGATATCAGCTTTCGGGACGGCAGCAAACTGATTAAATTATTAGTAGATGATTCAAAGTGGTGGCAGTTAGAGAGAGCATACATATGCCACGTTGGCGAGAATATAAAGGACGGTAATGACACCCATGGCTAGAGGTAGAGCAATGCGAAGGGTCTTTTTGGGATTTTTGACCTCCGAAAGGACCTAGAACATGTTGTAAGAACTTGCACGCGCGGGAAAATCCAACTTGACTTACAGCATTGACGTTGTCGTAACCTCCAAAGGCGAAAATAACGTTGAGAATCGAGGTTCCAATGTTGTAGCCACTGCTTGAGGTACCCTCAAAGGCATTGGTGAAGTTGTCGGGCTTGTCAATCCGGAGGTTGCCTGCGAGAGCTGCAAAGCCACAGCAGACAATGAAGAGCAGGGTGAAGAGCTTGACAGCCGACAGAATATCCTGTAGGCCTCGGCCGATGCGTGGCGCTACAGCGTGAATACCTACAGCAAAGACGGCACCAGCAATGGCGACGCCTCGAAGCTTCCAGGTAGTCGATTCGGCGCCGGCGGCTTTGAGGATGTAGGAGGAGAATGTGATGGCGTTACTGGCCGACACCTCTAAAGGTCGATGGTTAATAAGAAGATATTTGGTGAAAGAATGCTATACTCACGAAGAAAAACACAATAAAAGACATATATGCATGTCATGAGCAGCTTGGGGTTGAACGATCGCTCAAGATAGTTCTTGATACCTCCAGATCGCGGAATAGCAGATCCGAATTCCAGCATAACAAAGACACCGCATGTCGAGATGATGGCTCCAATAACCCAACACATCAAAGACATGCCAACACTGCCAGACTCCTTGAGAATAGTGCTGGGAGTAGAGAAGATACTAGTTCCCACGTTAGCCAAGCCTCGTTTGCCATGTTCTAGAAAACATACCCAGCTCCTATGATCTTGTTGACGACCAATGAGACTGCGCCAAAAAGGCCAATGGTCCGCTCCTGCAGGACATTGGCCTCGACGACATGCAAGGAATCCGGCTTGGCAATCTCCTCGGTGCTGTTTTTAACGGCACCGGACTTGGCGTTCGCTGGGGGGCGTTAGCGACCGTTGAACAACCGGAAAACGTTGTCAGGTTTTGAGACTTGCCCTCTGTAATTTCGTCGCTGACCGACATGGCGTACAGCAGACGATGTGTTTGTCTATGTAAAAGCGTCGACTGTAAATGCTGAGCCCAGATAACGTACTTCCCACCACCGGAACCAACAGAAGGGAACGAATTATTAAGAGCGCGGAAAAAGAAAAGAAAAATGTCCAAAGTCTATATATAATACTATTTGTATACAAGGAAAAACCTTTAGGAGA
>JALNIO010000085.1:0-72019 GCA_023509875.1 Rugonectria rugulosa | reverse complement strand
ATAATATTTATTATTTATCTTGATACTTTAATAAAGCGGGGTATTGAACTCTCGGGGAAGCTGCCCCGGTTACACTGCAACTACTACACAACTTGGTTTCGTCACTTCATCCTCCCGATCACTGACGGAGAATCCTGCTCTCTGTTGACGCAGGATAGACCAGCGCAGAAATTAAATCAACTCAGATTTGAAGAATACGCTCTTTCATTCACCATGAAGGTTGATCTTTTGCGAGCCACGGCCGCCGAGCTGCAGCAACACCTGGCATCAGGTCAGCTCACCAGCTTGGAGCTTGTGCGACAGTGTCATCATCAGATTATTCGTCACAACGGGCAACTGAAAGCGCTAATTACCATCTCGCCTCTCACTTTGGTCGAAGATGTTGCGAAGAAACTGGACCAGGAGAGAGAGAACGGCTCAATCCGAGGTCCTTTGCACGGTATTCCGTTCATCGTCAAGGTCTCTGTCCAGCTATCTCCAGGCAAGAGTTCAGTGCTGACTCCGGAATAAGGACGCAATGAATACCGCCGATGATCTTCAACTGCAATCTACAAACGGTGGCTGGGCATTCCAAGACTCCCGTCCTCTGAAAACGGCACAGGTTATTGACCAGGCCATTGATGCTGGGTTAATCCTGATGGGAAAGGCAAACCTATCGGTTGGTCTATATGCAATCCAACTTGGAAACTCATAGCTGACGATCGTAGCAATTCGGTAATTGGAAGTACGATGGACCTCACTGCCGTACCTAGTAGTAGCTAATTGTTCCAGGGCCTCAAGCATGTCGGGTGGATGGTCAGCTCGAGGCGGGCAGACTCAGTCAGCATACGTCCGCGGAGGGGTTGTCGATGACGGCATATACGGCCACTCTGTATGTTTGTGTCACCGAGCCCCGAATGAGGGGAACTGACACTCTCTTAGAACCCATCCGGCTCGTCTACGGGCTCTGCTGTCGCCGTGAGCGCAGGCTTTGCACCAGTATCTATTGGTGCAGATTTCAATGGTTCCCTGACAAACCCTGCTATACGTGCTGCTCTCTTCACCGTTCGAGTGACTCCCGGTTTGGTGTCTGAAGATGGTGGCTTTCCCTTTTCGGTCGATCGTGATAGTGTCGGCCCTATGGCGAAGAGTGTTGAGGACTTGGTGGCTCTCTTGAACGTCATTGCAGACAAGTCCCATCCCCAAGTACCTAGTGAGGGCTATGGGAAGGGAAAGCGACGAAGCTGGAGTGATCTCTCCATTGCCGTGCTCGATCCGCATCACTGGCATTTATCCGACGAGGTGCAGAAGCCTCAGCCTGGGGCCCTTGAGCAGATTGTGAGACAAAGCTACATTGACGCCTGTGGTTATTCTAGTATACTAACGCAAGTGCAGATTCGAGAAACCTTGGATGCTTACGAGAAGCTCAGAAGTCTTGCGCACCGTGTTGTTGGCCCAGTGGACTTGATGGACGACACAACCTTATCCAAGAACTCGGAGGATGTGATCAAGATAATACGTAAGCAATAGGGTCTCTATGAGCCTGCAGCTGGCTTACGCATCAATAGGCAACGACTTTTCTGCTCTTTTCGACGAATACATCAAGGGGTTGAACACACCCCAAGTCTCTTCCCTGTCGGAGCTTATTACGTTTAATAGAAATCATAGGGACCTCGAGCTGCCTGCAAGTAAGTTTTTCCTCTCATATTACAGCTATCTTAGCCTAATCCTCGTAGCAGTCTGCCCGCGTCAAGATAAGCTTGAAATGAGCGAGGAATTCGCCAATTCTCTTTCCAAGTCGGAGTATATCGAGCTCAACGACAAAGTGACAGCAGCGGGACGAGAGCATGGAATTGACAAGGTTCTGAAGGAGAACAAGGTCGATATTATTATCGCACCTGCTGACAGTTACGTCCCAGATGTGACTGCTTTTGCCAGTAAGAAACATAGACACGTTATCCTCTGCGTATACTGATTCCTCTTACAGAGTATCCATCCGTAACACTGCCCCTTGGGTATCTGGATTGGAACGGTAGACCATTTGGACTGCTTGCAGTGGCCTCCGAGTTTCAGGAAGAGCTACTAATTGATGTTGCTCGAGCTTGGGAGGCGGAATTTCCTTCACGAAAGCCTCCGCCGTTGCTGGAATAAAGACAAGGGTAAAGTTTTGAATCGCAACTTTGTTTGACGCGCGTTCGTTTAAGCTGTTGCAAGGGGTGTCCAAGCGACTTCGGGGTCTCTCTACAAACTCGGACGATGTCGAATATTGCCGACCTGGTCATGTTGGTAATTGAGACAATTGGACTGGTGGATGAGGCTCGATAGCTGGCGACGTGGTCCCTGTTAGTTCGTCATCAGTGGAATACTACAAGTACAGATTAATACGGAGTACGCCACGTTATGCTCATCCTTGTCAAGAGTCGGGAAATTTATCTAGCAATAACAAGTCCAGCTAAGCTTGGACGGAGACGCGGTGCTCTCGGATCCCGCCGGGTTACATTTACAGTGCTCGCATTGGCAATTAAACCCGGTACCGATGGGTCAACTCCCCAGTATCTAGTTTCACGGCCCCAGAGGTGACGAATGCTTCTATGCCCTACCAAGCTCCCAGTTACATAACGTTTATGCCCCTGCCAAGCTCAGCACGCCCCTGTCACCGCCTGGATTTGAGCCTCCTTCGAAACAGGGGAGAATCCCAACCTCGCCTCGCCGATCTTGTACAGATTAAGCCATGCAACTTGTTTTTAAATGACGACGCCACGTTTCCTACGGTGTAGATGGAGATTTGCGAGCTGGAACTGAGGACGTCAGCCAGTGGAGTTGAAGCAATTGAGGATTACGCCAACTCTACGAGTCCATAGTAGCATGCCGAGGACCAAGCGAGGACCTACGCTATAGCCTATTGTTACCTTAATATCTAGTTGGAGTATATAATTAACCTTAGTTCTCTGGCTTCAACACTAAACTGATCAACAAGACCAACGCATCTCTCAGCTCCAGCCTCTCTTTGACAAACACTATCATTTGTGACTACAACAACAACATCTTATCAACATGAAGTTCACCAAATTTGTCTTTCTCGCCTCTACGCTGGGCTCCGTCGTTGCCCACCCGGAACGTCTCACCGCCGAGCATGCCAAACGGGAGGCCAAGATGATTGGTCGCAGCACCAACAAATGCGCCGCTGCCATCGAGAAGCGAAAGGCAGAGATGTTCGAGAAGCGAGCTGCCCGCTTGCATGCTCGCCGGTCAGCAAACGGAGACTTTGCCTCGGGCCGCCTGGATTCTCGCTCGCTCAAGTACACGACGATCCAGAACGATACTTGTGTCTTGGCTCCAGACACCATCTGGGGACCCTATGGGTACGCCTAAATCTTCCCGTGGTGGGAAAAGTAACCAGCTAATAATTGCTAGTGTTGATGGAGAGATGGTCCGCACTGATCTTCGCGAGACCCAGCCCGGAATCGATTTTTATCTCGACATTGGTGTCCTCGATGTCGAGACTTGTGAGCCCCTGGAAGGCACCGCTCTCACCATCTGGAACTGTAATGCCACTGGTTCTTACTCATCCTTCACTGGTATCGACCCCGATACCTCTGAACTCCTGGACGGATGGAGCAAGAAAGACGATGGCACAACCGACAACGAGACATTCCTCCGAGGAATCCAGGTTACTGATTCCAACGGCATGGCCGAGTTCCTCACCAAGTTCCCCGGCTACTACGTCACCCGCACGACTCACATCCACGTCACTGCCCAGACCAACATCACCAACGGAACTTTCTACTCACAGAGCAAGATCCAGCACATTGGCCAGCTCTTCTTCGAGGAGGATCTGCTGAACACCGTCTACGCCGAAAGCCCCTATTCGGACCACCTGTCGAGCTTGAACCGCACGACCAACAGCGAGGACTCTTTATACTCGACGGCCAGCTCTGAAGGGTACAGTGCCGTTATCAGCGTCGCTCAGCTCGGCGACAGCATCACCGACGGTCTTGTCGGCTACGTAAGTGATTGCCAAGTCATCTCTTGGGGGCCAAAGTTAACCTTTTCAGATTACCATTGGTGTCAATGCTTCTGCTGCAGGCATTTCTTCCACTGGCGAGGATGTCAATCCCCAGGGCTGGCTTCCCACCGTCAGCCTCGACGCTACCAAGTACACGCCTTCTGCCAGCACTTCTTCTTAGAAGATTCGATAGAATGATGCGCCTGGTATGTGTGGACAAAAAAGGGATTAGAGATTGTAGCGGAATGATGTCATCAGAGGCATCTTATAGACGGAGGAAAATGTGTGATTATTGTGATTATCAAGTCAAGTATAGAGCGTTTATGTACATAGACCTTTCCCGGTTGATAGACTTTCGAGCATATAGGTAGACGGACCTCTTCTACGTAGGCACTGGCTGCCACTATTCATTAACAGGAAACTTGAGGCAATTGCTTAGTTCAAGCGTTTTGGAACTGATTTATGCGATTTCTAATATTATGCATGATGAATGCTGCTACCACAGCGGCTGTTCAAGGCACGCACAACACGACGCCGACTTGCCGGAATCCATGGAGATCACGAAACCCTTGTCAGCGCTAAGTCCAAAATGGTATTTGCTGAGCTCTGAAAATCGGTTGTCATTGGTCAATTCTTCAAGACGCTGGTCTCGGCGGATCATCCTGGATAATGTCAGCTTGAGACGTTTATAGCAGGATACGCAGCGTAGTCTAATAAGATCAAATAGATAGCGCCTCTTCCAAAAGAGGAATTTGCTCAAGGACCGACGTTGCCAAATTATTAGTCAAGTTGTAGATGAGGATTTGAGACTCAATATGCCTATAACATTGATTCTAAACGTACTCCAGTCTCAAGTAAGCAGATTTGGAGTATAAAAGAGCGTGTCCGCCGCTCCTAGAGAGGAATCATCCTAACAAATATTACCACTCCTTCATCGTTCTCCTTTCAAATCTTTTCCATCCTTTATCCTATCAAAATGGCCGACACCGTCACCGCTATCCCTCAAGGCTCTTGGGTCCTTGTGACTGCTGCCAACGGCTACACGGGGAGCCACATCGTCATCGAACTGCTCAAGCGTGGCTTCAAAGTACGCGGCACTGTGCGCGACTTGGATTCGGGCCAATGGCTGCTCAATGACGATTTTGTCTCACAGTACGTCAAACAAGGAGACATTGAGCTGGTTGTTGCCGACACCACTGTCCCCCACTCCTTTGACGATGTAGTCAAGGGTGTTTCAGCTGTCATCCACGTCGCAATCATTGGCGAGCTAGTCCCAGATCCCAATGTTGCTATCCCTGGAACCGTTGAGGCCGCCCTGACAGTTTGCAGATCTGCCGTCCGTGAGCCGTCCGTTAAGCGCTTCGTCTTTACCTCGACTTTCTGGGCTGCCACCTTTCCAACCCCTGGAGTCACAGACACAATCACTAACCTGGAGACTTGGAACGAGGCGGCGCTGCAGGCTGCTTGGGCTCCGCCTCCATACGGCCCTGATCGGGTAATTGCCAACTACTGCGCTGCTAAAATTGAGGCGGAAAAAGCTGTGTGGAAATTCGTCAAGGATGAGAACGTGCCTTGGGTTGTCAACTCTGTCAGTCCATGTGGGATTCTAGGGGATCTTCGAGTCGATAAACATCTTCGATCGATTCCGCCCCAACTCTTGGAGCAGCTATACTTGGGCAATACGGGGATTTTGACAACACCAGCGAGTAAGTGTTTCAACCCTTTCGCGCCTAAACCTGAGTTGGAGAATAGAGAAGACAGGCTAACAGCCATTGGAATAGCGTACTACTCCCACGTCACAGATGTCGCCATCATTCACGTCGCCGCTGCGCTGGACCCCGAAGTAAAAGGTCAGCGCATCCAGGTTCTTGCAAAGTCGTACAATTGGAACGACGCCCTCGAGATCTTACGTAAAGCATACCCCAGCCGCAAGTTTGCCGACAACTTCTTGACTGGGAATCCTACATTGACCTACAAAATTGACAACGACATTGCTCCTGAGTTGATCAAGAAATGGGCAGGACGAGATTGGATTTCTCTGGAGACGACTTTGACCGAGACGATGGATTTCATCGTAAAGCACAAGCAGTTGGAGTAGATGCAGGCATGCAGAATATTCAATGGCACCCTTGAATATCGTCTGTACAAGAATAATTTATCTCCTTTGATTACCTGCATGATAATGCCCCGCTATATTCTGGTCTTGCGCTTAGTACTGGGCCCGGTCGAGGAAATCGACAGCCAGTAACCTAAGCCGCGCTCTCGACTCAATACAAGACAGTTCCCATGTATATGAAAATCCTCACGTAGATATGTTTCTAAGTCTGCAAAAAATACTTGACATCACTATCAGATTCTCCCTGTTCATCGACGGTTTGCATTGTGACGTAGAGGTAAGCTGTGTTATGACAAGGGGTATGGTTGTTTGCTTAAATAAGATATGAAGATCATCAGGATTGCATACCTCGTATGCCTGCGATCTCTTACCTCAGCTGGTCTTAAACAGCTGGTAGGGCTAAGCTCCATACGTCATGTCCCAATGACGAGGTTGAGATGGCTGTCGTCTCATCTTACGGGTAGAATCGCTCACGTAAGCTGAGTAGCGTGTCAGACCAACACATTTCTGGCGATCACTTATTTAGGTGTATGACTATTTCTTGTACAGTTCGCCCCCTGATTCATTTCTTCCTCTCAATTAAAATTTGGAAGTCGTGGAAACAGCTTCAAATTCTCGGCAATATGGCAGACACTGAGTCCTTGCCTCTTCGGCAACTACCATTCACTGCGACGAGGCGTCGCGGCAGAAAGCCCACCCGCAAAACTTCCAGTGGCAAGTTGAAGCTACCGCGACAAACTGGCATGGTCCAGTTCATCAACACCATGCATCCAGACGAAAGCAGCAGCTCGCAGAGTCTGAGTCTCATCAGATCCCACGTCGCCAAGCGTGCTCGGGCTGCCCAGCGAGAAGAGAAGCAGCGGCGTCAGAACGCATCCGCTCCTCTTCCCAAAGGCTTGTCCCGGCCAATAGGGATTGGGTCAGACGTTGAAGATGAGGAAGATGAATATGATCAAGGGGCTACCAACGTCAATGGCAAGTTTCGGAAACTTGTCCCAAAAACCCATGCATCATATTCCCCTTCGACCGCCCTCGCCAGACGACGATCACCCAGTCCCGTAATGTTGCTGGGTGGTGCACAAAAGGACGCGTTTCCTAGGCTCGCGATATCCCTTTCCGAAGATGAGCAATATCTCTTTGACTTTTGTAAGCATTCTCCCCCTCCCGACAACGAAGTTTTGGCTACTCACATTTCCCGTGCAAAAGATCTCAATTATGTCATCTCCCAGGGATACAGGACCTGCCACCACAAAGAAGACGAGAGCGTGTTCCAGTCATCCATGAGAGAGATCTGGGTGCCTTATGCCGTTGCTCACCCCAGCCTCATGGCGGCCATTTTTCACGTCGCTTGCCGCAACTACGCAGCCACCACGAGCAACAGCAATTCCCAAAAGTTTTCAATCAAGAAGTTGCAGTACCGTCTCACATGCTTGCACTGGGCGAAAAAGGCTATTGAGTCCCAGTCGGTAGCTGACGATACAACAATCGCTCTGGCTTTGATCATGGCCTCCGAGTCTGTATGTGATATGAGGTTGACCCTAGAACACACTGGTACAGGTGCTGACCGCATTAATCTAGTACTTTGAGGGGGACATACAAGCATTCTTCATGCATGGCAATGGGCTCATCAAGATGGTTAATGCACGCGGTGGTCTAAACGCGCTCGGCATGTCTGGGTTTTTAACCAAGAATGTTGGGTGGTCCATATACACCCCAGACAACTACTTGGTTGCGGGACCAATTGAGGCGCATCCGTCTCAATGGCAATAAGGCATGGTGTACGAAGAAGTATTTCGCGAGAAATATGGGAATAGAGACATAGAAGTTCTCACAGGAACTGGATTTGACGGGGAAGACCAGCCCATATCAAAGGGTGGGAGGGCCGTGGCCCGCCGGGAGAGGGGCAAGGAAGAACAGGCCGGGGATTTCGCCAGCGTCTTGGGGGCGCTCGAGGAAGAGTTCGCAGAGAAGGGCTATGGCACGGACAGAAATACCATGCGTCTATCCCCCATAAGAGAAAGGTGAAGGCGGTCCAGGACTTTTACAAGGCGTTTCATGAGACGAGGACGTTACCGATCCTCACCTATATATTCTACTATTGCAAACACGGTAGGGTCGAGCTAGAGGACGTTAAGTCATAATCAGATGTCAGTATTCATTAAATAAAAATAATAAATCGTATTCGCGCAGGACTTTACGGCACCCAAGGCCTAGACCATCAGGGGATAAAGTAACCCAATCAATCCAGCAGTAGAAAAGGCAACAGAGGCTCATACCCAAGCCAAATGCCTCAATAAACTCGAATTAGTCAGGCAGTGTCTCCTATAAGGCCGTTAAATGGAAGGAGCTGGGAGTGATTTCGGGAATTCCGAGATGCGACACGTCACGCCTCGGTTTGTGTCGGGCGTAAGCATGGATTAGTATGGCCAAGGATTTCACCGGGTTTATTGAATGCGGAACACGTCCGCGCTGGAATATTGACAGGGGGTATTTAGATGGTAACGTGATCCCCCAAAGAGAAGCCAAGTCAAACTACCTCGTATCACTCTTAGGCTGACAAGGTCCTAATTGATTTCGATTTCATACTGACGCCATTACGTCGGGAGCCTAACCACTATGTCAACTGCAGACGAGATTAGAATTCCTCTGTCTTTGTATCTATGGAGACGGTATGGTATTCACACAATTTGTTTCTCTGCTTGTCTGGTGAATAGCTAATGCCCGTTCCCTGTTTCTAGAATCCGACAACTTGGCACGCAAAGTATCATGGGCGTACCGGGAGATATGAACTTGGAGCTTCTTGACTACATTGACCAAGTAGATGGGCTATCTTGGAGTATGCGTTTTCGATCTCTCATATATAGCCTAACTAACGAACAACCAGTCGGGAATAGTAACGAGCTCAACGCCGCCTATGCAGCTGATGGTTATGCTAGAGTCAAACGCAGTCCTGGTGTCGGTAAGTTCCCTTGCGTAGAGAACGGGCTTCAGATTTCACTAACAGTAAATAATCTATAGTTGTCACCACAATGGGCGTTGGTGAACTGAGTGCCTTGAACGGAGTAGCTGGGGCCTACACCGAGCAGATCAAGCTTATTCATATTGTCGGCACTACGCCAACCCACATTCAAGCGCAACGGCTCATGATACACCATAGCTTGGGCCCAAATCCAGACCACAAGGTAAATCACAATATTAATTAGTAAGAAGATCAAAAATTAACATGAATGCAAGGTTTACGAAAAGATGTCAAGCCCTGTTCGGTGCGCACATGCGTGGCTAGACGACCATGCTACAGCCACAGCCGAAGTTGATGTGAGTAACGCCTTCTGGACACGGTCTCCCAACTAATAGCTAGAACAGAGAGTCATCAAAGAGTGCATGATAAACTCCCTCCCGATTTATATCTTTGTCCCAATGGATTTTGTTCACGTTCCCGTCGCCGCAACTCCTCTACATACACCCATCGATCTCAGCCTTCCCATCGGCCAATATCAAGAGGTTCTAGCTGTTTCAAAAACTGTTGCGGTACTGAGAAACGCCAAACGTCCCATCCTGCTTGTAGACTGCCTTACGGATCGTCATGATGCGGTGGAAGAAGCAAGGTCACTGGCCAACCTAATCGAATACCAATTTCCCATCTTCTCCACACCCATGGGCAAGACCATCATCGGGGAAACTCATCCTAGGTATTTCGGAATCTACAATGGAAGTGTTTCGTATCCCGGAGTGAAGAGTGCGGTAGAGGAGAGTGACTGCATTCTCAACCTCGGACCCCTTTTAGCGGACAGCAATACTGGCGCTCACACCAGAGACATTCGTTCCGAACAAGTCATACTGGTAGAGCCTAGCAGTTGCACGGTAACATTAGCATAACGTTTTCCTATTACCTATCATTAGACTAACCACGGCAAAAGGTTTTCGGGGAGAAACACACAGGCGTGTATATCAAGCCATGTATGTCCCCAGATACCATTGTTCGCAATTTCCAGCTTACTTGTGTTGACAGTCTTGCAAAAGCTTTTGGCTGAGCTGAAGAGTTTGGAAATCTCATCAATTCCGCTACCAGTTCTTGCTGCACAGCCAGAAGCATCTGACGCTGATTCAAATAAAATCGTCCAATCCTGGATCTGGAAACGCTTAGGCAATTTCATCCAGCCAGAGGATGTCCTGATTGCAGAGTCTGGAACGGCCCAGTTTGGGTTTCCAGACGCCACATTCCCGACTGGAGCTAAATATTTGACACAGGTTTACTACGGAAGCATCGGATACTCGGTCGGAGCTTGTCTCGGCGTGGCAATTGCGCAAAGAGAGCTGGGATTGGAGACCGGACGCAAAGGTAGAACAATTCTGGTAGTCGGTGACGGCAGCCTACAATTGACTGTTCAAGAGATTGGTACTATGATACGTCTAGGCTTGAATCCACTACTGTAAGCATCTAGAAGACCGGCTGCATGTTTCCGGCTATTCATACTAATCGGGCATCAGGATCGTCATCAACAACAAGGGCTATACTATTGAACGGGCCATTCATGGCCCACAAGCAGGCTACAATGACATTGCATCTTGGAGACATCAACAACTTCTTAGCTTCTTTGGCGCTGACTCTGCCGTAGATTCGAGTCGGGAAGTTAGCACCAAGGAGGAGATGGAAGCGGTTCTTTCTCTCAAGGAGTATCGGTCTCCAACCAGCGTTCAATTGCTTGAAGTTCACATGGACGTCATGGATATCCCCTGGCGTTTGAGAAACCAGATTGCAATCGTTAATGCCAGGGCGAAGGCAAAGAATGGCATCGCCGAGGTAGAAAATGGTGACCAAATCTTGACCGAGTTCTCGTAATCATGAGGGCAAGCTAGAACAATACTTTTATGATGAATTGGAAGATTAGATAATTCCAAATCTTATACCATCTCCCTTCAATCGTATAGTCACGTTCTTGATGTTTTGTGTCGCTGCCGTCGCGGGAAGCTGGATCTTGACGAATTCTCTGAATTTTCTGCCGCTTTCTTTGAAGTCTGCAACCACCATGCCCAAGTCTCCCCCGCTCGTGAGCCAACCAGTGACCAGTGCGAGCTCTCAATATAATGGGCTTATTATTGACAACCGGTTATACAAGACTTGTTCTGCTTGCCGTTCGAGTAATGTTCGATGTGTGGTTGATGGTAAAGCTGCAGGACGAATAAAGTGGTTACGGGTGAGCTGAACCGGCTGGGTTCGGGCATTGTGGCATTCATGAAATTCCAAAAGCACTTTTTCAAAGCGGCTTGTTGCCATTAATCTTGAAGCAAGAGCAGAAATGTCAATGTACCCGATAATTATAAAAATAATCGAATAATATCAATTAACGAAGTAAAGAGAAGCATTCTTGTCAAGTAACCAAATTAAGTAAAATGGTAACTACGGTCAATCAAGTCAATAAAGAGTTCAATTGTTACTTTATTCGGTTGTTGGACATGCTGCTTATATCCACTACGAACTCTTCAATCATGCTTATTATCATCTCTTCCCGCCTGTTTCATCGTACTTAACGGACTTTGCATATGTTGAACTTATCACTCTTCCTTGAGTACCTATTTGCGTGTTGTCGAGATCAACCTACTATGTCATTACGCTTTCTCTCAACTCGCTGTCCTCTAAGGGGGCCTCAACATGGGCAGTCATACGATGACGAACCGGCCCGAGGAAAGTTGTCACTGTATTTTTGTCAATGAGATTACAGGGAGAGTACACAGATAGGCGTACATAAAATAGTAATGATACCAAGAGTAGCATTTGCTACCCAAACAAACTTGAAAGACCGAGATGTTACAAGCTTGAGAGCATAATCAGCTGCCTCAAGAATGAAAGGGGTTACTTCGGGGATCTTTGCGAGATTTGCAGAATCCCCAGCAATGAAATTGGTGACGAAGTTCTGAACTTCCGCGTTGGGCAATCCCGCATGTCTGACGGCCTCTGAAATCGCTGAAGCTTCATGGCCTGTGTTCTGGTCAGCCAAACTGCAATATAACAACTACAGTCTTCATAGTTAATACCGTTTAAATAGTTACTGTTGATTGCCGTAAAAATGGTGATTCCGACGACGCCACCCAGGGCTCTTACTGAACCGAGCACAGTTCCAGCAGTTCCCCTATAATTATCATTGGTCAATTGGTTTATAGCAATGATCATGGTGTGGCTATATATAACGTACAGTAAGTGTGAAGGGACTGCGTATGTAAGAATCACCGGAGGAATGAGCGTCGTGACGCCGACCCCCAGTCCGATAAGGCCTGTGAATACCAGCATCATAGCCAGCCGAGATGGGTTTACCAAAGCCAAAAGCCCACAGAAGACGGTAATTAGTATCAAAGATGACACTAAAAGCAGCCTATATTGCTTCAGTACACCCAGCATGTAAGCTGAAATGACGATCCCGACAAGTAAGCAAATATTGAGTGGCAGCTGTTGAGAAGTATATCAGCGCATGATAAGACAATGCATATACAACTGGAAGATAAGTACCAAGTAGACAGCAACTAAAACTGGACTGTGCGAAAAGAGGGCCATTGCTTCTTGTGGAAGAAACGTATTAACTCCGTAGAGAAGCATACCGTCAATAAACGAGACGGATAAAATCAGTAAGAAGTTGCGAGATTCCAAAAAGTCGTGATCTATTACGCCGTGTTTGGTACCATATGTCTCTAAAATAAGCGTCAGTGACGTACCAAGAAACAATACATGACGGAGTGCTCACCATAAAGGCAGAACGCAACAAGTAATATAGCTCCAATGGTCAATGGGGTTACCACCTGGGCGCTACTCCAAGCATATGTGTGGCCGCCCCAGGTGAGGGATAATACAATGGTGATAACCCCAGAAAGAAAAAGTAGAATACCGATGATGTCAATAGACCTGATAATGGCGCGTGTGCTGTTTTCGCGGCGGAGGCGAGGCGGCGGAGGGAAATACAAGACGAGAATACCAAGTGCGCAGGATCCAAAGAAGATGGCGTTCAAGTAGTAAACCCAGCGCCAACCAGCATGCGACATGTTTGAAAAAACGCCAGCTATAAAATTTGCCTTGTTAGAGTCTGATCTCTCTAATGTCCCGCACGCAAAGATAGAGGGAAGAGGGGGGTAGAGTTCGGTACGGTTTTCTTACCAACCAGTAGTATCATTATCGCTGCTATTCCATTAATCAGGCCCATTATACCTTGAGCAAAGCTTCGGTGCTTCGCAGGAACAATTTCCATGCTAGCCGGTATAACCAACAACTGGGGTGCGTTAGGGAGATGTCCCATGAACCATGATACATAGGGTGATCTGGATAGACTCACAAAGAGGGATGAAGCGCAACCGGAGAACGCTTGGCCAATGATGACGGCGGGAACAGATTTCGCGGTGCCCGAAACAAGATTTCCAATAATGCCAGCAATACCACCAGAAAGAATGAACCTTTTTTTGCCAAAACGATCTGCCAGGGTGCCCTAGCCGTGTATTAAAATCGATAAAAAAACCGAGTTATGAGACACTATTTAGTAAAGAATAACTTACCCAAACAGGTTGCATGGCGATAAGAGGGAACAAGGCCGCGTTAGGAATCCAAACTGAAATTGAAGAACCTCCCAGATCTTCAACCGCATAACTATAGGTTGTTGATGGGCCAATATTAGCCATGGTGCAAGTACCCCATGTTAGGCCCATCACGACCACCGTAAGATAGGTTCGGGTCGATGCTTTGTAGAATTGCTTGTCACCGGGTTGCTCGGCCACCTGAGCGTTGTCTGTACCAGTTTGGTTACCGATTGTTTCCAGCTCTGTAGCTTCGGGTTTGTTATCCATGTTGGATTCCATGAAGCTAGTGAGCTCAAATCACCGTTCAGGAACGGTATGCAATGGACACACGCGACTCGAATCCTCAGTGCAGGGATAAGAAATCAAGAAAGAAGGAGAGACCTTCTTTTAGGTTAAGGATTGGTTTGTTCTGTCTCCAAACTGCCTGTTGTATTATCCATTTCCTAATGATACTTGTTTAGACATTTTATAATAAAATAAGAGCGGAAATGTATCTTACATTCCGATATTAAGCTTTCCATGGGTCTAGTTCCGGCGATGCTAAGGCGCAGGGTGCATTACGGGATTTTAGTGAAGTCTGGGGTTAATATGCCGTTGACGATCCGAGCTGAGGGAGCCGATTGGCTCGTCGGATCGAAAAGTGGTAATATGAGGCCATCCCGTGATCCGACGCGCGGTCTTGAGCATCTTGCCATGGCAACTGATTCGGAAGGCGGACAAAGTTGGTAGGCCAATCGGATGAGATGTCGCCCCCAGGGGGAAATCGTCTCAAGGAGGGGCAAACCAGTTGTGATTTGCGTAATCGTTGTTGCGTCCACTGTTTGAAAGGCTTGGCCTTTGTGTGTTGCAACAAGTGGGAGCTTGTACTGGTCTATCTAAGCACAGGGGAAAGGAAAGAGAAGAGGACCTCTCGAGTCCAGCCCTCTCCTATACAGCTACATGCAACTGGCCAACCTGGCCTTTTCCCCAACCTTATTATCCCTTAAATTTGTGACGTCCTCACTAGTATATCGGTAACTACTCGTTGGGATGTTGGTGTATCGTGAGGTAAGGCTATTATCTGCAGGGCTTACAGCTTTCGAAGGAGTCTCTTAGCGCCACAAATAGGGCAGCCCGTTGGCTCTAGGCCCTGACTCATGGCGTAGCCTGAGTCCTCCTCGGTGCTGTGTCGAATCCAGGAGGTCTAAATGTCTTGAAAGAGCACATTGATGACATCATAAAGTAGGTAGGATATCAGTTCAAGGATATAGTGGTACGCTCAACAAGAACTCTCAATGTCTCAGTATTGTGCATTTCCCCTGGGTGATGGATCGCTTGTGACACTCCCTCAACAAAACATTGAACCGGCAGCTTCTTTTTCTAGACTCTGGTCTTGGAAATCATCTAGATAAGGTATGTACACTTGTATGAAGCTATGATGTACGTCGACGGGTAATTCTGCTGTGTCTTCATACACGAGTACACACCATCAGCTTGATACTTATCCAATCTACATCAGCAGAATAAACAGTAGAGGCTCATACCCAAGCCACATATCCCAATAACCCAAATCAATAAGGTGTATGCATACTATAAAGACCCCCATTAGACCTATGGAGCTAGACAGATATAAGCAATCAAACACACATGTCATCCGGTAGCACATAACCTCAACAAGTCCAGAGGACAATGGAAATACAACACTTTAGTTCATGCACAGCGCGATACAACTCAGGTTTGAATGCGACCCTACCAACGTGACGTCGTGGCCTGAAGCAGAGAGAACTGAGCCGATAATTGTTCAGAACTTGGATAGCGGGGCTGCCGGTGTTGGGCGGGATAGTGTTGCCAGAGCGCGCAGCCTTACCATCGCGCCGATCGGTTCTTTTGCAACGTGGATGCTGACGGTCAAGGAAAGAGAGAACAATGGGCTGGATCTGAGCAAGCTGACAGGTATCTGTCTTGAGTTCTGGGGCTCTACACAATCTGTTACTGCGTCTTAAAAGTATGTCTACCTGACGTCTGTCATCTCATATTCGGGCTGACCCAGTCTACATATGTATAATTATGCAGCCGCTTCGCCATTCTATATGAGAGGAATGTTAGTATGGGGGTTGCAAGTACTGGTCCTGCAAGGGCAACAAGGCTGAGCTGAGCAAGAATTGCCCGACGAGCCGCAGCGTGGATGGATGGCAGTGGAAGAGCGCCAAGTGCTACGTCAACACCAGCTGAGCACTGGGCACAGAAGCAGACCAGCGGCTGTTGTAAGCTCAAGAAGAGTATTCGTTAGATGCTCCTTTATTTTCTTCACTTCATTCCCAATCTGGTTCCAGTCTGAGCTCGAGGAAGAGGCTGATTCATCAACCTCGGAAGGTTCAATATTTGTTCGTACATAGGTAGGTAGTCACCACGCTTCTTTAGTTTTACAACATCACGCTCGTTACTGTACAGTACACTATGTTCATTCTCTACTTATGATAATTTATATACACCTCAAAAAGTGCCCTGCGAGTACCAGATTTGCTCTTCGCAACAGTGTTATCATGTGACAATATCTGCCGATGTTCTTGCCAAATAACTACCTAGGTTGTCAGTGGCGTTGCAATGCCTCAAATTCGTCTTCAAAGAATCTTCGCACATGTTTTCCTCTGGAGCAGTGGATAACATCATGCAACTCGGATTCAGTGAGCTGGAAGCTGGGAATCTCATCCAGGTATTGCTGTAGCCGCTCCTTTTTCCCACTTGTAGTCACTACCCGCGTGTCCTGTTGGGTCGCCCACTTGAGTAAGATGGTGGATTCACTCACGCCATACTTTTCCGATAATGACTTGCAAATGTTGTTCAAGGGAGGGAAGCCAGAATCCGTAAGCGGGGTCAAACATCCAAACACCTCCATGGGAATGTTTTTGTCGCGGAGGTATCGTCTAAGGTCGGACTGTGGCAAGTAGGGGTGCATTTCCACTTGAACAACGGCTGGTCGGATTGTTGCAATCTCAAGTAGACAGTCGATGTGTTGTTCGGTGAAACTGGAGACGCCGATATTACGAGCAAGGCCTTGTCGCACACAATCTTCCATGCGCCTCCAGGCATCTTGCAAATGAGAGGGGGAGGTGGCCCAGAATGGTGCATGGATCAAATACCTATATAGATCACGTTCTGGTTAGAGAAACCATTAATATGGTCATTACAAAAGAAATTATGTGTACTCACATGTCTACATATGAAGTTCCGAGATTTTTCAGGGTAGCCCGAAGCGCTCTCTCGGGGTGATCGAGGTCGAGGGTCTTGCTTGTAATGAACAGTTCCGATCTTGGCAGACCAGACTCTTTGATAGCTATGCCAAGTTCTGGTTCATTATTGTACACTTCATCCAAGTTAGCTGCAGATAAAAGAGTGACCCAAGTTCTTTAATCGTCTCATGACGTACTTTGAGCTGCGTCAATGTGTCGGAACCCGACTTCCAATGCGGTCTTGATCCCATCTACAATGTGACGATCGAGACCAGAGCGATTCTGCTCGAACCATAGTGTTCCAACCCCAAACGCCAACGGAAGAGGAGCAAGAACCGATGCTGGATGCTGCATTTTGGTCGCCTCTCGACTCATTTTAACCAGCAGTCGCACATAAGACTCACAGGTTTGCCGTCACCTTCGTTGAGTTGGTCTAAATCACAGGAGATCCGGAGTACCCGTGAACCTAACTAAGAAAAGTCGATACGATTGCCGCCGATACTACAATTTCTCAATTTTGAGAGACGCCCTTTCCCGCCGCCGCGATTAGAAATAGTTCCGGGCGCCGACTTGTATTGCAGCCGATCATGTCCAGTCAGCCTACCCTATTGCTGGAACCGGAACTCCGCCGATGTTTTGTCCTAGCCACACCGCGACACAGTAATACTGACATGGAGACTTATTTCGGAGAGTAGTTAAAATAATGACACGGTAAAGTGATGAGGTTTTTGTAGAGCGCTTTTGACTTGTTTGTCGGTTATCGCTTTTCTCTGCAAGAATCTTGTTGTAGATATTGTCGCCAATCACGATAGCTCGGGATCCTTCAACCGCAGAGTAACTCAATTGACAAAAAGGGTCAAGCCGATTAATCGTGACATAACTGCAACAATTGATGTTTTTTGAACATTAATTCGAGTCCTTGCATGCATTGCTTCTTGACCCGCTTGATGCTCTCCCAACCTCATCGGCTGCCTTTGCACACCTTGTTTACAGCCCAATCCAGTTGATCAAGTTGAGTCGTAGTCCTTAGCCGACCGTTTCTAGCTTAACCCACAGGTTTAGCGGCTAAGTTCGTCTTCTCCGTAGGGATTGACCAATTAACGAGCACGCCCGGACTCTTTTCTGTTTCCGATCCTTTCTTATCTATGGCTCAGGCTGCCAGTATCTTATCTAGGAAACCCTTCGGAGGAGATCCGGCCGCGTGTCGCGTGTTGGGGAGCGAGGCGACAGGGGAAAGACAGCGTAGATACACAGATTGATAGAAGCATTGATACTGGCTATCTGAGATGAACATGCTGAAGTTCTGGTGATGAGCACCTACTTAACTTGACACTCTTCTTGTCGCTTGATCGACAGAGATCACCTCCACTTCGACTTGAGCCTCGCTCGAATAGGAACCTCAAGCACAATGGCGGACAAGACATCCAACCCCCCGGTCGATGACAAGCCAACCGATGTCGAAGCGACACGCAAACCCTCCGTGGATGACTTCCAGGAGGGCATCGTCGACGTGACGGCCGAGTACTCGGACCAGTACTATCGGAAGCTGCTTTGGAAAATCGACCTCTGGCTTTTGCCTTTGATGTGGGTTTGCTATGGCACGCAGCAAACCGACAAAACCTCCCTCAGCACGCAGTCAGTCTTTGGGCTACGAGAAGACACTGGCCTTGTCGGGGAGCAGTTCAATTGGCTCAGCACCATTTTCTATCTCTCCTACATGGTCTGCGAAGCTCCCGGCAACTGGCTCATGCAAAAATGCAACACGGGCAAATTTCTCTCTGTCGTCATGATTCTCTGGGGTGTTGTAGTCCTTTGCATTGCTTTTGCGAAGAACTTTACTCACCTCATGATTCTGCGAACCCTCCAGGGCGCTTTGGAATGTACCATTTCACCCACGTTCATGTTGATTACTGGTGCATGGTATACCTCCCAAGAACACACTCTCCGCTCTCTGATCTGGGGAACTTCGAATGCTGGCATGAACATTCTTGCTGGGCTGAGCATGTATGGCATTGGCCTTCATGCCGAAAAGCACCCAGGTGGACTTGCTGCTGTAAGTAATGCCTCTCCTATTTATACGCGATGCCAAGATCGACTAACGTCTATACTTAGTGGAAAGGAATCTCTTTCTTGCTTGGCGCTCTGACTATCACTTGCGGTATCCTTGTCTGGTTCATTCTGGGAACACCACGTGAGGTTCGATGGTTGTCTGAGGATGAAAAGCGTGCTGCGATTGCACGCGTCATTGCAAACCAGACTGGCTCTGATCGCCAAAAGAGAGCCGAATTCAGATGGGAGCAGGTCTGGGCCACATTCAAGGGTATTCGATCTCTTGTGCATTAACAAGCTCGAGGAAAAGCTAACGCAGACTGTACACAGATCCTCAGACTTACTTCTTTTTCTTTGTTACCATCATCAACGCTTTACCAAACGGCGCCAACACCACGTTTTCGAAACTCATCTGGACGTCCTTTGGCTTTTCCAACTTGGAGACGCTGCTCAAGGGGTCAACACCTTACTACTGCATCAGTATCTGCTGGTTCTTGATTGTCGGATTTGTCACTCTTAAGAAGCCTAATCTTCGATGTCAGTCTCGTTTCCCAGCTGGTCGTTTCCTTTCAAGCTGACCATCCTAGTCGTCATGATGATGTTCTCTCTTATCCCTGCCTTCACCGGCATGATGGCGCTTGCGTTCTTGCCTCAGGATAGTATGAAGTGGACGAGATGGGGCATGTATATCCTGCAAGTCTTTGGCTCGCTCCCTGGACTTAGTAAGTCCCCTGCATCTGCATAACTTTGCTCATTCCTAACTTCATATTTCAGTGATCTGGACTTTCTTGCCATCCAACGTCGCAGGCCGAACTAAGAAAACAGTGACAGCAACTGTTCTTTTTATCGCATACTGCGTCGGTAACGCTGTCGGAGCCCAGATGTTTGTTGCGTCGGACGCCCCAAGGTACATCCGAGGCATCACAGCTTGCGCTGTTTTGTACTGTGTAGAGTTCTGCAGCATGGCCACATGGAGATTTTACTGTAAGCACCCAAGCCCTTCCTTTTTATTGGCATTTGACTGACCAGATCAGATATTTGGGAGAATCGTCGTCGGGCAAAGATTATCCGTGATCAGGGAATTTCGGAAGAGGAGAGTCAACGACTCGGCAAGGTCAACGCCGAAGCTGATATGACTGACCGCGAGAACATTCACTTCAAGTACCAATACTAATTTAGGCGTATTATTTTAGCTGTCTAGGACCATGCAGTCTTTGCTAATTTGAAATTGCTATGGCTGCGGTGCTGGCGGCGCGATAAACCTTAGAAACGCAGATCTTGATCTACCTAATTTACTCGATTCCAATTCGAAACACTGCTCTCATGTTCCGTGAAGAAATTATAGATGCATAAGTCCGATCAGATGAAAGTAATGTGATGCCGTGTAGTTGAGAGTAGCCAAAATCATGTTTCGTCACTTTCGTGGCAAGCATCAAGTTGCAATCGGATACCAATCAGTACTTTTCGAATGGACATCAAACGATAAAAGTCCTCTCCATGAATGCAACACTGCCTTCAGCCAGCCTGCACACGCTTTTCATGTTTAATTAAGGCTCAATAAATCCAGGTATCTGCTTTAGTAACCCCTCTATTTAGCATGCTAATTTTAGCTCTACGTCCTTTCTATGAGATAACATGCAATATTTATAGCTCGTCACCACTAAATATTTTACCAATCTTGACCAGCTCATCCCATCGTTCATCATCTTGAATCTCTATAGTGCCCTCCTTAGTCACCACCTTCATCTGTTGGACAGCCTTGGTACCGTGGTCATAGGTCTGTTCATTGTTGACGAATGCAACGAGAATGCGTATCCAGTCCTCCATCAGTTTTCTCTCGTCAGGGGTTGGCCCATGCTGGATTGAGAAGCTGTTTTAGTGTATTAGTTAACATATCGGAATGCGGGCAACGGGGTGTCTTACTTCCAGAACGGTTTGTCCATTGCGTGTGCGACTCCAAAGGACATTGGCGCCACGGTCTCGTCGATGAATGACAGTCGGTAACCAATTTGATACCGCCATATGTCAGACATGTCCACTCCGTTCTCTGTCAAATGCTTGACTAGAGCTCTGGATGGAGCGCGAACCTGGCCATCCGAGATGATGTTGCCTGCGAATAAGGCAGATAAGTCAGGTAACTGTGCTCATTTCCGAGGAGGCATCACTTGTGCATAGAACTTACCAAAGAGCTGTTTCCAAAGGGCCAAGTCATTTGAGCTCGGTAGGGGGTAACAGCTAATCGCCCTCTCTGCCACCTCTGGAGCATAATAATTCGCGACCTGAATTTTCAACGCCTCCAGTGTTGGCTCCTCTGGACTGTTGTAAGAAGAGTACAAGGTTTCTTCATTTGCAACTTCGCCAATCAGGATCTTGAACTTTCTGGACTTGAAATCTTCTGCGAAGCTCTTGCCTTGAAGATACTCAATGAGTCCTGAGTGAATAAAGAGATCGTCGGTGACTGGACGGAACGTATGGTGCTTGAGCTTAGGAATAGCATCCATCAATTCTTGGATACTCAGGCCACGAAGGGCCTTGAGTTTCTCTTCCCCGGATAAGTCAGCATCAATCTTGAAATATTCGCATAGCTCGTCAAACTGCTCCTGCGTATCTTGCAACGACTTGGGTTGGGCGGGGATAGCATTTGAGTCCATAAAGACTCGTCGGTATAAAGAAGTCTTTGGTCCGGGCCTGCGAAAATCGTAACACATTTGCGCCTCAACACTGTAGGCGCCCGCACTTCGACCAGCGAGGGTGATGTTTTCCGGGTCGCCCCCGAACTGTGAGATATTTTCCTTGATCCATTCGGCAGCTAGTCGTTGATCCCAAAGTCCAAAATTTCCCGCTGATTCGCTGCTGCTTTCTGAGAGAAGGGCTTGACCAGCCAGAAAGCCAAATACGTTCAAGCGATAGCCTACGGCCACCACAATGGCCTTGAGCCCGCCAGTCGAGATCAACTCGGTTGGATCCATGCTGGCATCTTGCGACGGGTCTCCCATTTGAAACCATCCTCCGTGCAACCACAGCATAACTGGCCACTTCTCCGTCTTTTCGTCACCCACTGGCGTCCAAATGTTGACAACGAGACAGTCTTCACTGAATGCATCCGATCCGCCTTCGGCCTTTACGACATGAAAAGCCTTTTGAGGGCAAACGGCCTTGAACTTGGTGGCATCGAAAGGATTGCCTGCATCATCCCCGTAGACGTGGTCCGATGGAAAACTCCTGGGCTTGCGCCAGCGATGCTCGCCCGTGGGTGGCAGCGCATAAGGAATACCGGCGTACCGTCGTGATTTATTGTCAAATTGGAGACCCCGAATCACTCCTTTGGTACCTAGACTTAGATCGACAGGGGTCTGATTGTACGAGATGGTGTTTCCCATGGTGGCGAGAGGAATGCGGCACGGCTAGTTGTTCGATTCTTGAGCTGAAGCCTAAGAGAACTGCTACATCCAACGTGATGTATTGTCCATTTACCACTCAGGATCTGGTAACGTCAAGTTGTCACGTCATGTCCATTGACTACCTATCTGGTTAGCTTCCGAGACCCGACCGCCTCGGTCGGCTATTTACTAAGGCATCCACTTGTGTGCAGTGTCCTCATTACCGCCCGGATCTCCGGCCGAGCCTTTTTAGCTCGTTCGGAGTTGAATTGAACCCCCGAAAGAGATGACTGGATTAATCCCTGCTCGTGACTCTTTTCGATATTTTTGTTAGAACTTGATACTAGGTTAAGTATTCTTCAGTTAGGCTGTCGAACCGACCAGTTGATTTGAGATATCGAAGCGATCGCGTTATACTCGCATTACAGCAATGGGTAGCCTCAACAAGAAGCTGAGGCCTGTGGACCTGTCTCATCACATCAACGTGAAGAGCAAGTCGCGTCACCCGTCACCTCTCAAAGACATTATCAAATACATGGGCTACGATGGCATGATCAGCTTAGCTGGCGGTAAGTCGAGATACCTCATCTTGATCTCAGTACTAAACTAATGGCTTGCATTAGGCCTTCCTCACCCTTCGCTGTTCCCGCTTGAAAAGGTCAGGTTCGATTGCCCCCCTTCGTCGGCTTCTCCTTTCAAAGAGCATGATAAGAGTGAACTCGTGAGTCTTGACTTCGGTCGGGCATCACTTCCAGGAGAGCTAGATCTCACTCCATTCTTGCAATACGGTACTAGACCAAGCTTGTCGCACTTCATCTACTGATTCCTAGATACTGATGGTTTCTACTCTAGGGTCCGGGGCCGGTAATCAGCAACTCATTCAACTCGCCGGGGAGCTCACTGAGAAAATACATTCTCCTCTTTGTGAGTATGAGTGTCTCCTGCATCCTGGAAACACGAACGCGTGGTCCAAGGTTGTAGGACTTCTTTGCGAAGATGATGACTTTGTCATTGTCGATGAGTTTACTTATCCATCGGCGCAAGCACTTTGGATACCTCTGGGGATCAAAGCAGCCCCAGTTCCGGCCGATTCAGAAGGAATCCTGGCGACTGGTTTGCGGAGTTTGCTAGGAACCTGGGATGAGAAGATACAGGGTCGAAGAAGACCTCGAGTGTAAGTGGTGTAGATTGTTAAGCCAAAGGGAACCTACGCGGCTAACAACCATTGACAGCCTGTATCTGGTACCGGTAGGATCAAACCCGACGGGAATCACCATCTCGACCAATCGACGCAAGGAAATTTACGCAGTTGCAGTAGAGTATGGTATGTGAAACATTGTTCTCTATTCCAGGACTTGCTGACAGAAACAGACCTTATCATTGTCGAGGATGATCCCTACTACTTTCTACAATACCCCGGATATTCACCGCAAGAGGAAGAGACACCGTTCCAACCAAAGCCGACAGCAGACTTTCTCAAGTCCTTGGTCCCTTCTTTCCTCTCAATGGACACCCAAGGTCGCGTCATTCGCCTGGAATCCTTTTCCAAAACGTTGTTTCCTGGTCTGCGTCTCGGCTACTTTGTTGCTAATCCGCTATTTACTGAGCGACTTCTCCGAGCGACTGAGGTAGAGACTCAAGACCCTGCTGGTCTCAGCCAAGCTTTTATTATCGCCCTGCTCCAGAAATGGGGCGTTGATGGATACTTGACTTGGCTTCAGAGCTTACAGTTCCAGTATAAAACCAGACGAGACTGGTTGATCTCCGCTATCTACGACCAGTTCACCGTCGTCCCCGCTGCCAAGTCGCCGCTCGAAAACGAGCAAGGGGATGTGGCCTGCATAATAGACGAGGCGAGCGGACAATTGAGGCCCGTTTTCAGCTTCGTAGACCCCGAAGCTGGTATGTTTGTGTGGTCCAAGTTCTACTTTGACGGAGTCTCTCAATTCGCAGAATTGGAAAGCCAATCCCTAGACGATCCGGAACAAAAGTTCGCTCAGGAGCTGTGGGAAGCCTTGGCCACGGAGCGTGTCCTGCTGACTCCGGGCTCTTACTATCATGCTTGGCAAGGCCCCGACAAAGTCTCGACAAAGGCTCGTAGAGCGGATCCGAGATCTGCGTATTTCCGGTTTTCTTTTGCAACTCCGACGGTAAGAAGGGTCCCAAATTCTGTACGGATCGAGATACTGACATTATTATTCTACAGAAAGAGCAGATTTGGGAAGGCGTGAAGCGAGTAAGAACTGTCACGGGACGGTTTTGGGGGCTATAAAAGGTAAACGAAAGAGATTAAAGAAGATTATAAAATATGATTGTAAGCTTCACGACTTTTGTCCAATGATCCAGACGCTTTCGAAGCCCACTTATCGAATTGTTGACTTTTGCTTTAAAAGTCGTTTATGGAGCTGTCGGACCCTTAAGTGAGATTGCGGCTCTGTGGAACAAACTTGCAACCATATTCGTCATAGGGTGCCCCAAAAGTTTGCGTACCCTGGTCCAACCAAGTCAAGGTTCAACAGATCAGGCGTTGGAATATGGAGCATGGCCGATATTTGAGGATCCAGATCAACCAAAGACCCGTGTCGGCCCCCGGGGAATGTCTTCATGGTCTGCTCAATGATTGCCCTTCCCCTCGATGCTCCTGACCATGAAGATTCCAAGTCCTTCAGGAAGTGAACGCATTTTTGTACGTCTGGGTCTGGGTTGCTGTCAGATGGATCCTTCATCCATAGTCTAGATGATAGCGGTACAGTCAGTCTATGAGGGCTCAATGTCAAAGGATGGTGCTTACAATGCGAGACCCGAGATTGTCAAGTATTGTACACACAACGCCAAGTAGTGAGAGGGCGGAACAAAGTCTCGAACCAACTCGGCTGCATTAATACAGCTACGAGCTGCGCTGATACAATTACTCCGAGGCTCAAGCCGATCAAACGAATGCTTTCTGTTGCAAAAGGTTCTGAACATGGTTCAGTATAGGGCGAATATAGAGAAAGGGGACATGACATACCTGTAGAGATTGAGAAGAGAGCCTGCGTGAATGACAAAGATGATGACACACATGGTGAGGTTCGGTCTTCGATCCAATGTACTGAGGGCAGAAGTTAGTGAAACTGCCCAATTCTCATGTAGCAACGATGGTACAATCCCACAGTAAAACTGGGAAATTACGTACTTTGCAGAGAAGCGAATGTCATCTGGCAGATTATCCAGCCACTCGTCCATGGATTTGGTTATCTTTCGGGCCAACCTCGTCATTTGTTCCCGTCCTTTCGATGTTCCAAGAGTCGCTATTCGAGACGGTGCTTGAAGATCCTGTATCTTGCCGGACAACTGGCAAAGCTGTGCGAATGCGAGAAAACCTGACAAGGGAGACGTTGAGGTTGGCTGTTCTCGGTCTGCTACTGGTTGGCTACATGCAGATTCGAGCCCTTCGTCGGCAACGGACATGGGTAAGGGACAGAAACAGTCATTATCGTTTGCGGCCATTGGCCTTCCGAGACAAATAGATGTTACTCTTCATTAATTAAAATCGAATGTCGGTAAGAGTACTAGAGATAACCATGAATCACGAACCTGTCGAGACAATAAACACTCCACCAGACACGTCGAGATATTTCCGTTTCCAATGATGGTTCTGTTGGATTCTCCGCTGAGCTGTCTCGTTGCGAAGCCTACCAAATGTCAGGACTATACTTTGAGAAATCTTTCGAGCCACCTACGAGCCTGCTGAGATGTATGCCCAGGTCTTGGGCTGCCCTTACGGCTTGTCCAGCAAAGTGCCAACTCGACGACAGCGTGTTCCATCTCGAACAACACATGGATAGGAGAGCCAAGCATTGTGTTCGCTCTATGCTTGCCTGTCCTGTGGTAGAATAATGTAATAGTAGTGCCTTCTCATAGAACTCCAAACCGGGGAAAGTTGCGGCGTTTTCGTCTGAAGCCGTCAAACTCGATGCACTTGCGCACACAGCAAAGAAGACGGAGACAAACCCCTTGTTGCGGCTTGTTTCTTTTCTTGCCATATACAAGTTCTGATATTGTGTCATAAAGTGAGGTCTATACAATATCGGGAAGGAATAGTGCAGTTGGTCGAAATACAGTCCGACAAGCATATCCGCAGTGTATCGTGGCGGAAGAGAGAAGTCCTCGGGCTTCGGCAAATAAGGCAGTTCGCGCCACTTGAGACCTTGGACAAAGAGTGGGATTTCTAGCGAAGTTGTCCCATCCAATCGATTTAGTCCTCCATTTCTCGTCGTTTCGAAAGCGGGTGACTCCGACGCCTGAGAGTGAACTGGAGTCAAACTTTGGATGGCTTGTACCAGAAGCTCATTTGTGGCGCCTCCGATAAATCTTACATGACTGGTCAGTTCAGAGTTACGTAGGTGTCAAAGAGGCTTACCTTAGACTCCCATATGAGTCCGATACCAGAGAACCGAAAGCTTCGACGGGCATTTCACTAGTTTGATCGGAACAATCAGGATCATCTGAAAGAGACTCCTCATCATCTTTGTCGGAACCCTGGACTTGTGATCCATCCTCGTACATCTCGAAATCGTTTGCATCTTGAGGGTTCTCCAACTCGGATGGTGCACTTCCAGCTGACTCTATTTGGCCGATGCTCGATGCCGAATGAACTTGATCTTGAGGGGATGTCTGATACTGAGGTATCCGGTTTAACTCCATGACAGGTGGTTCGTGAGGCGAGAGACCCCTCCCATCGGGCAGTTTGTCAATAGCATTTGTCAACTGAGTTGTCAACACCTCCAGTCGACGGCATAGACCTTCTAATTGCTGGAATCGAGCCTCAAATATAGTAGCATAGCTGCGCACAGTTAGCAACGTCGGATCGAGATGGGGAGCGATTAGAGAGCTCAGACTTGCGACTGGTGGATGCATTGTCATGACTGCCCGGGTATTCACATATCAGATCTCGAGAGCCGCAATTATGACAGGGGTTGTTTCCATCGCATTTGACCTGAAACCTTATTGTTAGTAGATATCATTCGTTGTTTCACAAGTGCTGACCTTTTTGCGACGGCAGGTAACGCATGCTTGCCAGACACGAGGGGTGATTCCGTCACCTGAATGTTTACTCATGATACAGGTCTAACACGGCTATTTTCGGATGTTTTGCAATAACCAATATCGCACGTTAGAATAGATATGGTGCAATGGGCGACGTAGATGACGAAGAGCCTGTCCAAAGCAGCCTGCACGATCAGGCTGGGGAAGAGGACAAATCCGAGTTCGGCGTCATTTCTGAGTGCCGAGTGCGGAGAAGGTTGTCAATTCTAGAATTACTATCCTATCTTATCTACGAGATTAGAACCTGGGTCCTGGTAGAAGTATCTGACTCGTGCGCAGCCATCGTCTTCAAGTCAACAATTTCGATGAGCCTGTGAGTAGGTACAATGCATGCATCATTATGAGAGATGGAACGGATACTACCGGCAAAGGGAACCTGGCCGGAAGAACGAAGTCAAAATCGGTGTCCAAACATCCCGTATCGTAACTTCATTGAAGAGGGGACAGCCGGGGACTTAACTACTTGGTGCAGTGGGCACGAAAGCGACAGGGGGAGAATCCAAACCCGCTCCGGACCGAGCTCCGACCGAGACGTCTTGGTACCGGATCGATGCCTTCCTAAGGACATGGCCATGTACATGCAATGTAACAGTACAAGAGGATTAAAAAGAGCATCGGCTCATGGACTTTTATGGTTATCAGTATCAACTTGACCGGAAACCATGTCAAATCAAATAGCCTCTCCAGTTGTCGACCCGACGGGAAAGACGCGCCTCCAAGCGTCACTTGAGCGAGCCCGGAAACGCCAGGGCCCAAGTTTAGGACAATGGCTCGCTTTGCCCGGCTACACACTCGCGAGGACCGTTGCACCTCTCGGGCAAGATGTAAAGTTACCATGATTCTTCTATTGAGTACTTTTGATCCTAATACTTTTTACCTAGTGGGTGCTCATTGATTGTGAACATGGAAATATCGATGACCACAATATGTACCTCCAAACTGGCGCCATCTCTTCCAGTGGCGTATCGCCAATTGTAAGGATTCCTGCGGGTGAGCCCTGGATGATAAAGCGTGCGCTTGACGCCGGAGCGCATGCCATTATGGTTCCCATGTGCGAGACAAAGGAGCAAGCAGAGCAAATTGTCCAGTCAGCGAAGTATCCTTCTGAAAGCTATCCCAAGGGTTTTCGGGGCACCGGTGCCATGTTTGCTCCTGCGGCCTTCAACCTCACCGGAAGAGAATACTTACTGAATGCCAACCGCAACATTGTGGTTATTGTGCAAATTGAGTCACGTAAGGCGCTGGAAAACGTAGAAGATATTGCCAATGTGGACGGGATTGGTGCGTTTGATCGAGTATCGGTGATCTATACTGAACTGATTGTTGTTTAGACATGCTCTTCATCGGACCGAATGATCTCGCTTCTTCTCTCGGACACATCGCATTTGACCACGCTAATATTGAAGAAGTTCAACAAGCAACGCAAAGGATTTTAGATGCGACGTTGGTTGCTGGGAAATATGCCGGTCACTTCGCTCTTGATGCAGCGACAGGTCAGTACAACACCCTAGAGCCACGGTGAAAGGCATTTACTCATTCCTAACTACAGCCGCCCAGAAGTACAAACAAGGCTTCCACTTTGTCAATTGCGGTGCTGATGTTGTCGCTTTGACTGCATCAATGTCTAGTGCGATACAGCAAGTGAAGAAGCTGACAGAGGAGCCGCCTGCCGCGACAATCCGATTAGAAGGTGAAGGGATAGTAAATGGTGATCAAGAAGTTCAAGTTGGCAATAACAGCAGCTCCAAAATATATTGAGGACAGGACTCGAACTCTCAAATTCTGTTATCATATCCGTACCCCTCCTGCCCGTGATCCAGTTTCGCGACATGTTTCCGTAACATAATAGAAATGCATCGAGGTTGCGTAGTAGTCGTGGAATGATCCAAATGGCTTGGAGGTAAATTAAGCATCTCTTTCTGAACAAGGTATTAATTAAACACAATACCACCGTCAACAACAATCGTCTGCCCAGTCATATAGTCCGAGTCAGGTCCGCTCAAAAAACTGACTACCTTGGAGACATCTTCTGGAACGCTCGTACGGCCCAGCAAGATGTCCTCACTATACTTCTTGATCATTTCACCCTCATTTGCGCCATTGATTCGGGCAAGTTCTTTGTCGATCAATTCCCACATCGATGTTCCAACAATACCCGGGGCATAGGCGTTGACTGTGATTTTGTGAGGCGCCATTTCCATAGCAAACGCTTGAGTGAAGCCTCGAACGGCGAATTTGCTTGCAGAGTAGTGAGATAGAAGCGCGAAAGGCTTGAACGCCACAATTGATGCTGCTCCAAGGATCTTCCCACCATTCCCTTGCTTGATCATTTGCCTGGCTGCAGCTGAATAGCAGTTGTGTATCCCAAAAACGTTGACTTCAAACATGCGGCGGAGATCATCTTCGCTCAGCTCGAGGGTGGCTTTGACTTGGGCTATACCAGCGTTGGCGACCATGGTGTTCAGCGGACCAAGCTCTCTAACAGACGCCTCTACCAACTTTTCGACCTCGGAGAGATGAGAAACATCAGCGGCGTGACCGTAGGCTTTTCTTCCAAGTGACTGAATCTCGGAAACGACCTCGTCGATTCCGGATTGGTTTGATGCAATATCTGCGCAAGATGTTGGAACTCGATATCACAATACATGGCTAGCGGATGATCATACCGTTGATGCACACATCGTACCCATCTTGTGCAAGGCGAAGGGCAATCGCTTTTCCTCTATTAATCACGATATCGATATTAGGTCCATTCTCAAATACGGTAACAGGGTTCACCTACATTCCCCTCGCTGACCCAGTCACGATGGCTGTGCGACGTTCCGAGGACATGGTTCTGTTTTGGAAATGGTGGCGTTGGAGCTTTGTAGTACTTGATGAAACCTGATAATGACTTGGGTGTACGTATATGAAAAGAGAAGGATGAATGCCGTTTGGGATGCGCTTTGGCTGGCATATATATGCCGCAGAAGAACGAGTTGGACAGACTTGCGGAGTTAGGCATCCATGCTGCGACTGATAGTCGCAAGATTTACCCTTTACAGATAACAATGGCCAAATGGAAGTTGCTGCATGATGCGGGGAAGTGCTTGGACTTTACTGCAGGATGAGCTTGGCTTCTGTGTTGACGGACGTTGTGTGAAGTGAGACTACGTATTTACCACGCTCGAGTAATGACATCATCATACTCATTCGCCGTAAACTCGCAGCCTTGATTGATTAGTAGAAAGACACAACTTTGACAGACTCAATGCGAATTGACTACATCTTGATCATCACATCTCAGGCCGTGGCCTATTGCATATTACCCCAGATGTTGAACCCCGCACTCAGGTAACCCCGGATGTCGCGGGCCCGATCGCCAAGATTGAGTCGGACCCGATGAGTAGGAGGCCAAAGTTCGTGCTGCTGCGGAGCCGAATTGCATGCATACTGGCACTGCAGTTGCTGTTCGCGTCTTTTCCTCACTTCCTAAGCTTCCCCGCAAGTCGGATCGTTCCGTATACAAAGGGCACTTGACTAGATGAGATGGATCACCACTTGTCACGATTCTAAGCTTCAAATCGGCCATTTAGGTTGATACGATACAGTAGGACGAGTCACGAATGGATGCCGACCGAGAGATGAATACTTACGGGCCGTTGGCTGCTACTGGTAAGATTAGGCGAGTGCCATGGGCTTCCTGGATTTGGTAGATTTGTGGGACAACCTGACGCTTGGAAGCGTGTGTAGAGTTAATGACAGAGGAATCATCTAATGTTCGTCGACTTGCCTAGAAATATTAGGTCATTCGAGCGTCGGAGTACATAGGCAGTTCACAAAAGTATCGCATCTGTACTGAATACAAGAATAAGAATGGAAAATTTTGTCTAAAAAAGTCTATAAAATATGCATAACCCCTCGTGTCCACACGGAAACAGCACGAAAACCCTCTATAAGACACTTCATTACTCATACTTTCAGTGCAATGAGTTTCATCATGAAGAAAGTAAGATTTGCGCATATTGTCGCAAACCCCAGCCACGCCAAGTTACATCATGACTCTTAGGGCTGGTTGGCCTGAATTCTCCAGGGAGTGTCGTAACTGTTGGGAAAGCATCCCCTAAGGTCAAGTGTTAGTCTTTTTACTGTACTATCCGATAACAGAGTCAACTAGTTAACTTACATGTTACCAGTTGCCGGAATCACAGTTCCAACCTGCAAGCTTCCTCCGGGATACGTAACAGTGCCCCATTTCTGGAACTTCGTGACGCTGTCGCGAGTAAGATCCGCAAGATCAGTCGTGCCGACAAGGACCTTGCCGTCCGTCGTGGCATCGGGGAAGTTCTTTCTGTTGACGTAAAATTTGCAGGTGTCTACCGAGGCGAGCAGCAGCCAGTCCTTGACGTAACCGCCGTAGCCATTGTTCAGCTCCCAGTGGCGGTCAAGGCCGCTGAGACCGTTGGCCAGGTCGTTGCAGTCGTCGTAGTTGGGGACCTCGGCGTCATCGTCGCCAGTCAACTCGAAGCTGCTCTCGCCGCACTGATCACCGTTGAATGCGACAGGTTGGTTGTTGGATGGGAAGGTGACATCGCGCTTCTCAATCTTTTCATCGGTGAAAGAGTCGCGCAAGAGGAGCTTGATCGTCTTGCCCTGAGCATTGGTGATTTCGCGGGTGATCATGGCGGCTTCACTTGAGGATTCCGAAACAGGCAAAGAGAAAGCCAACGGCAGGCCGGTCAAGGCGAGAAAAAGGCCTTGGGTTCTCATGGTGTAAGACTGAAAAGAAGTGTGAAGTGAGTAATGGGATGAGTGTGAGAATTGTGAGCGTTGCTGATGAGACTTTTCAGTGATCAAGCAGTGAGAAGCTGTATTTATACGGCTAACAGTGTGGTGAGAACATACGGCAGAACATACGGTATACGAAATTAAGATCCAGACGTAAATTGGGTCTGGTTAATGGACGTTGCATAGGATCGAATCCCACATGAACCTTTGTCTGACAATTTGCCATGATTGGCTGCCTTACGGGAGGAATCCTCCGTGTTCATGTTATTGCCTGTGCTTATATTAGCTGAAGGATCAGGATTTCGATCCCTCGACGGGTCAGCTTCTAGAAGAAGGAATCCTGCGCCCCCAATGTCGCCCGGCGACACTGCCATTCCTCGTTTTCGCACCAATCAGATCCCGGTTTTTATCGCGAAGCACAGCCACGACCCCAGCGTGGCCATGCCATTACCATGAAACACGGCACATTCTCGTTCCCACTTTGAAAATGTCAGGATCCTTTATATGATAAGAAACAGGTCACCAGCAATTTGCTAGTCTAATCCACTCGTATTCATAGCCGACAGGCAGATCCTCGCGCAGAATCTGAATCGTCGAACTTCCTTTCTGGGATTTGATCGCCTCTTGCTTTAGCTAGAACAATCCTGAGAAGACTCGGAATGCCCGAGGGTGTCTGAATTGGTGGTGAGCGTCGGCAGTCTAAGCCCACAGCCCCCAATTCCCACCCTGGTTATCAGTCGCGAACCCAGCAAATCTCAGGTCCAAGGACATCCAAATTCCTCCTTACAAACTTGGCACGATTGGGCTCATCATCGTCTCCGCTCGTCGCGACTCCAAAGGCATCTTCTGTTGATTCAGCATGTGACGTAAAAATCGCGTTGAAGATTATACAAACAAGCGTTTTTGGGCTTCCGGAATGGAGTTGTAATCACACATGGCTTCGTTGTACAATGCAGTGTATATGTATCCAAAATGATCTCGCCGTTTTACTCATGCCTTCTGATCCTCCCTTTACTCCTCAAGACTACCTAACTTCTTTTCTTATCCATCAGCCAAGTAGGTGCACTCTCTTGTGGATGCTTCTTCAGAAAGTGCACCCTCAAGTTGTCGCGTCGCATCGTTTTTAGTGTACAGCCCTTTCCGGGACACTTCCACTCTTTGGTGCTTGACTCGTGTGTACAGCGGACATGCCGTCTCAGATTTACGTGTGCATCTATACCTTTGTAAACCTTTCCGCAGCCTTGGTGAGGGCATTTCGACATCTTTCTTAGCGACGAGGTAGCTGTTTGGTGGGAGCTGGAAATGGAGGAAGGGGAAGGCAATGTTGAGCTTGTGTTTAAACTCATGCCATCGCCAGCCGCCGTTGTCGACCATGCCAATGGATTGGAGCATTCATCAACTCGCTGTGACCCCTCTGTTGTCTCCGGGTCGATGAACATTGTGTCTTCCAAGGCATGTTCCTGGTTTCTCCGGGCGGAAACGTAGTGACTGGAGTATTCATCACTTTCAGAGACTTCACTCCCGTACATGTGATCCCAAGTCATTGTTTCGGAACACTTTAAGCATTGGGATAAGATAGCTTCCACGAGAAACATGAATGAATTCCAGGAGCTGCAGAGGTGCTACAGAGAACGTTAGCATCCAAGCATCGATTCTTGGAGAAGGGAAGCTTCAGCCATACCAAACCAGTATGAATGACGTAGTCTTCGAAATCTCTCAAAGTATGTATCGACCCAACTTTGATCAAGGCTTCTGCCATTGCGAGAAGTCCTAATAATTCGGCGTGTTGTCCTGCAAAGGTCAAACGAAGTGGTTCAATCACTTTCATCGTCATTTCTACTAGAAACTCTCCGATCTTGGCTGAGGGCTCTCGGTTAAAGCTCTGGCTGTAATCGAGGGACTTGCCAGTGACACATCCTGATAGCACATGTAGGATTGAACTAGACTTGGCCAACACTTTGTCGAGAGCTGTTAGTACTCAATCTCTGGTAAAGAATTATTAACTATCACCTACCTTGAAAGAACTCAATCACAACTTGGAATAATATTGTCCCCACTAGACAGGCAACGAAGATCCTGGCCGTGTGCTGACCGACTGAGGATTGGCTAGATGATGGCGCTAGGTCGGGAGATTGGGGCTGCCCGATGGCTGGCATGTTTCCTGCCCAACCCAGTTGAGACATGGTAGACGCGTCTAAGAGCCATGGTTCAGGGCCAGTATCCGGCGAGGGATCACTAGATGCTGGGAAGAATGACTCTGTGAATAGATTCTGAGGTATTTCGGTGTCCAGCATCATAGCTTCCTCCGGATGACAGTCAAGGCGAGCTGATCCTGTCAGCCCGAATTCATGCTCCATCTCCAACTGAAATGTATCACCTGACGATGACAACATTTCTTCCACTGCTGGGTCATTCAAGATTTCGGCGAATCTGTGGTCATCCCTTTTCGCTGTCGCTAAGAGTAAATCGGCAACCTCTGAGTTGAAGGGGCCGAAAAGTGTTGCCTGGGAGATAGGATGATCATTTTGGGGCTTTCCGTCGGCAAAATGGGAGACTTTGGAGGAAGGCATGGGGGCAAAAGCATGGCCTGATGAGGGCGATCGAGAACTGGTTGAAATCGTTGGATCCCCGGGTGGTTGTGGACATCCGGCTTCTTCGTTATGGATGTGAGAAGAAATTGGAACATCCCACAAAGCTTGCGCAATGTGGTCAAGAACGTCCCGGTCTCGGGCATTGTGAATTGCCAAGCGCCAAGTACCGAGGCCTTCGAGCGGGTTGTGGTTATTCCCACTCTTGCTGTGCAGAGAATGCCACATGACCTTGGAAACGCACACAAATGCGAGGACCTCCCCGAGAGTAGACGGGACGCCGTCCTCCAAAACTCTCAGAAAGGTTGACAGGCCAATTTGGAGCATGTGTGTGGCGTCTTTGTACAGCCGGCGCACCTTTCGTGCACAGGGAAACTCTGCAGCATCAGTCGCTTGCATAAGATTGTTGTATAGCTCGCGGAGGTCACGTCGAAACCGCCATAATGTAATCCACTGATCCTTGCCAGGTCTACGCTTCGCCTTTCTGGGACTTTTGGGTTTCGTGCTCTTGGGTGCTCTTGGTTTAGGTTGGAATGAGACATGATCGTCGGTTCTCGGTGAATCTCGTTCACTCGCGAGCCCCATGGATATTCCAGTATTGTGTATGGGAAAAGACCTTACGCATCTCTGCGCGGTAATAGGGCCAAATTTGTCTTTATTGCGAGATGAGAACTCCCAGGGTCCAGAACTTCTCCTACTCATTGCGTCAGGTACCTGGGGCGAGCTCCGTAGATCCCTTGCGTTGGACACTGTTGGGTGGAGTTTAGAGCATCCAGACGAAGGTTTGGAAATGTAGGTTGGCTCGGCAATTTCGTTGATCTCAATAGATGACGCCGAAGGTTTGGTTGGACTTGACAATCTCCTTGGGCAACATGCATCAATGCAACCGGGGCAGGTGACCCCCAGACAGTGCCACTCCGGATTGTCGGGTTTTCCGAATATTGGTTCGTTGAGGAAATCGAAATAATCCGAGTTTGCGAAATCTTCAGCGTCGGTGATTCCTGGTGAATCTAGCCAAGCACCCATGCCATCCAGGCCATCCAGGTATTGAACACCGGCCAAAAGGCCGTGAACTTCGGCAGAGCTGGGCGATTCCGGCATGTCTTGGCGCGTCATGTTATCAAGCTTATCGAAAAGATCTGACGCCGGCAACTCCTGGGATTCCCTGGGAGAGGATGAAGTGAGACTTCCATTTCGACTGAACATACGAGATGCAGCTCGAACTAAGTCCAGACAGTTACTGCCAAACGTCCAGATCTTTTTTTGGAAATTGGCCTGCAAGCGGCTCTCATTCCTGAATGTGCCTACACCCTTACACTCGTAGCACCAATATTCTCCAGAGGATAAATGTTCGCAACTGTACAAGTGCAGGATCATCGTCTCGTGATCAGCGAATCGCTTCCTGCAGCGAAATAAAGGGCATTCCCTCTTTTCGTCTTGCGACATCTTACTGCAATGATTGCGTTGCACAGCCACCCAGACAAAGAAGGAGTTAAAATCAGGCCCCAGGCCACTATTATGAGGGCAGTCGCATCCTGTGGTGGAGTTTGCAACTAAAGACATCGTGAGGATTGGGAAAGCAGAAGACTAGAATTGAGGTGCGGTTGCTTGATGTAGGAGATGAACTGATGGATCATCTTGACGCTCCAATATAGCCCTCCTGGTAATTGCAGTGATGATTGCATCTTAAGGCAACAATTGTGACACAGGACTTTTTGCCAGAATAATCGGGCATCCATTTTAGCATGTTGAAGCGCGTTTCGGCCGGAAGTCTCCATAGGCTAAAAAAGGACAATTAGAAGGACAAGCCACAGGACAAAAAAGGACAAGCCACAGGACAAAAAAGGACAAGCTACAGGACAAAAAAGGACAAGCTACAGGAGAAGCAAAGGGAAAACCAAATGGCAATTAACTACCTAGGCAGGTAGGTACCTAAGATGAAGGGACAAGCTGAATATCAGTTTGGAAGAGAAAGTCCTGGAAAGGCTTTGAAGATGGATAGCTGAAGGTTGAGAGTCGTCTTAAATATAAATAGAACGATCCGCAACTTGTCTATGTGTGTTGATCTGCATAATCTCAAAGAAAAGCCCACCGGCTTATCACAGTGAAAGCGAAATGTTAATTGACCTTGTACAATATGGCTTCAGAATCATCCTCAGTGACACTATTAGGAAATACACCGTAAGTCGCCAGCTCGTTTGTATAATGAGTTATGTTGCTAACCTAGAATTCGCAAAGTGTTCGACGTCTCGGGCTTGAATCCTCGAATTTGGAGCTTTATCTTGAAAGCACTGTCACTTGCTCCGTGTCTGAAAGGCTTTGGCAGCGATATATTGATGATACGTCGATGGGCAACGCAAAAAATACAGCCGACGATGGAATGACTCAGCATTTAATCGAGTGGCAGGATAGGTGGGAGCAGGCGGGAAACAAGTAGCTAAGAGCTTACGATCGAAGTAGGGAAAGGATCACAATAGGGATGTGTTTTGTTTTGAGGATCTTCCGTAGGGATTGATCAAAATCCCTCGTTGAAAGATTCTTGGAATCATTTTTGCTGTAGTTCTGTGAATTGCTTGGTGTCTTTGAGTATTACGGCAGTGTGGAATTAGCAACGAATTTCAGCATTCACCTCCTGTGGCCGAGCGAAAGAACAGTGCAAGTGATAGTCAGTCGGCAATGTGCAATTTGTTCTCAACGTAACTGTTCTGGACATGTTCAATGAATTCCCCATGTCTTTGTTCATGCCAAGTTCAGATTATGGTCTGCCTCGTCAAACAAATTGCTCATTCTTAACCAGTTATCCTGGTCATGCATGTCCAGCCACGGCTCCTCCAGCTGATCGAGCCACCACCTTCCAGCATCGATGCTCCCCTCTTGGCTATCCCCCGTAGAAGTCTCAATTCTATTGCCTGGCAAGTTATCTCTAGCCGTGTTTGCCACAATGTTGACCCATCTTTCTATCCGAGTCTTGATCACTGTCAGCCTCTTGGCGGCCAGGTCCAACAGATCGTTGTTCCACTTTGTTTTGCATGTCGCACCCATTTCCTCTCTGGCAGAAGAGAATCGCTTCGCGAGACATCCCAAAGCATCTAGCATCATGTCTTTGGTAACAGTGTTGACGAAGGTAGATAAAGCAGTTTCGGAAATAGCCATGTCGTGTTCAGCAATGTTCGAACGCCCCTTATTGTGGCAAAGCGGATCCTGAGCCAACAGAATCATCCTGGCTCGACGCGAAAACATGGTGACGGCGTAGATGAGATGACCAAAGCCGGGCATGGGCATATAAAAGTAGCAACTAACAGGCATAGTAATCCATTTGTCAAACCATGTTCTGAGAGCTATCGTAATTGCCTCGTTTTGTGGATTAGCTCGAGTTAGTTGTGGCTCTAGTAGTCGTAGCTCTGCAATGCTGTAATGGCTTGCCAGAAGAGCTTGATCTCTTGATTAGCGTTAGGCCCAATACACTTATAAGACAACATACAATTATCTCTGACGCCCAGAGGTAGGGCTTCCTGGAGAGTGCTTAGTTTGGATCGGACCTCTGAGTAGAACATGTCGTTCGGCTTTTGCTGCCATGCCCAGCTGGGACATTCATATGCCAGTTGATCTCTCTGGTTGAATTCGAATATCTCCGATGTAAGCCGCTGAATGCGAACCAACCATACGAGCAACTCATCCGTCTCATATTCAGCCGCACCATTGAGCTCGGCCAAACATCGATCGAGCTGTCTCGTGTATCTGGGCGAGTCCAGTGTACTAAAGGTGAGAGACGCGCTGCGATTGCCGTCAGTATGTGTTGATGTGCAGGTTCAAGTGTGAAATTCTTACGTCGAACTCAAGTACCAAACTCCCAGAAGAACTCTCTGTTCTTCGTTCGATCTTCCTTTTGGTTGTTCAGGATCCATTGCGGTAAATCTGTTTTGCTCTCGTGGTCTTAAATCTCTGTCCAACCCCATGTCTCCAATCATACTCATGGCAAGATGCATGAGATTGTTGAATTGCCCATGAGCTAGGCAATAGTAATTATAATAACCCAGGAAGACGAGGATACTTTGAAGCAGGTCCATGGAGCGTTCGGATCTTAGGATGACGGCATCGGAGATGAGCTTCATCACAGCCTGATGATGTTCCCACATCAAACGGCGGTCACGTATGGACGACACCATTCTGATTGCTCTCATTAGAAAAGGCCGTTTCTGCTGTAATTCATCGGCTGTCACCTCCACTGGGATGGGTACAAAGGGAAATTGAGCACTGAGATCGTTCTTGTAGATCGATAACAGGGTCTCATCAGAGTCCGTGGACATTATACTGCTCTCGACTGAAATAAACAGGCAGGTGCATGGCTTGAGAGCAAATAAGCTGTAACCCGGCATTGTGGCACTGGCGACATCGTCGTTCGCCTGATCTTGTTCTGACTCCCGAGCCGTTGGCAGTGATGACGAGGCACGGTACGTTGGAGAACGGCTGGACGAACTGTCATAAAGACTCTCAAGTGAAGGCAACGTCTTTTCATGCCGTTGGAGAGACTCAACGATCATGTCAAGTTTCTCCTCCAATTTCGACTTCTTCCTAGTCACACAGTCCAAATCAGTTCAACTGGCAGGGATGGTGTTTGGCGTCTCAACTTACAGGGGCTTGGATTGCCTCTTTTTTCTCGGTTTTGGGGCTTGCTGAGTGCAGTTCTTGGACAGGCTATGACACCTTGAGAACTCGGGAAAACGCCTTTTTGTTAGCAAGACACATGAATTCCCAACTTTCCGGCCATTCCAACTCACCTATCACAAGCAGCCTCAGGTAATTGTTTCGTTCGATGGCATCTCACCTTGGCCCTTGCGCAGGGGTCACACGCAGAACCCCATCTAGCGCTGCGGGCCATCGCTACAGGTCTTTCCATAGCACTCGAGAAGCACCAGGTACCGGAGGCGTTTTCCGCATTCGGTGATGTGCTGTCAAGGGCTGCAGTCAAAGAGGGAAGCCGGGATTTATGAGAAGAATTCCGACTTCCCGTAATTCGTATAGGCAACTGCCAAGACTGCCTGCATCATCAATCATTGCGTGTTCTCTGAGGCTTAGTGCTGACATCACCCGGAATTTCTGAAATGTCCGAAAATTCCGCTCGACTGGAAGCTGGTTGGCCACTTGCGATGGACGATTACGAGTCCAAATGGGTCATATGGATCAGTTGCTTTCATGAATAGAAAGCATATTGAATTTAAAGTATGAAATAAGATTTGATTAATTATGTCATAAGTCGGCTGGGATTTCTATATCTAAACGTCGTGCCGGATCTACTTAATAGGTGTCTATCAGTAAAGCTCTTCTCACACTCTTTCCTTTACTTGGCTGTTTACACTTTGTCATATAATTTTCACGTCATCTATGATGCATATCCGAGTCTCGCCAGGAGCAGCTTTGCTGCATCTTCTGCTTCTCGGCCTAGTTCCCCCCAGTGTTGGCCATGGCGATGAGGATATGCACAAATCTAGGCCACATGGAAAAGTTGATCAGCCCGGACACGACATCTCGGATATTTCCACCTATTTCGATCTTAAAGGGCACAAGGCTATGATATGGGGTCACATAACTGTGATGGTGGTTGCTTGGGTATTCATATTACCGACTGGTAAGAACTTTGAGATAGGCCGGGCATCAGATCGACTAACAAATAGATCACAGCCGTCATGCTCTCGATCGCCAAGTCTCGTCATACGATAATGATACAGTTCCTATTCATGGGGGTGAATACAGCCGGTCTGCTTCTCGCGATTGTATACAACGCAAGCACAACCGATCTATACCCAAGCAATGCACACCACAAACTGGGCTGGATGGTCAGCTCAGTGGTGTTTGCTCAAGTCATGATAGGGTTGCTGATCCGGAAATCTGGTATTTCGAAGAGCACTGGCAATTTTACTCGGCTTGCTACGGAAGAACAAGGACTTATCTCGGAATCTAGGGCCTCAATCGAGCCAGATGAGGCTTCAACAAGAACTGAGACAGTACTACCCTCAATAATTGAAGAGGGAATGGAGAGAATGGAGAGAATGGAGAGTGATGATTATGGCAATGACAGTGACGGAACGTTGTATTCCGACTTTCAGCCTTCTACGCAGCGTTTCCGCTATCTCGGATTGGGAAGATACACACCGCGCCATTTCCTGCCCCAGCTAAAGACATTGCCATCCATCTTTTATTCTCTCATCGACAGAACAATATTGATCTTCGGCTTTATTGTTCTATGTACAGGGATTGTCACGTTTGTCCGGCTCTTCGAAGGCAACAAGATCTTCAATGGCATCGCGCACTGGATTAAGGGCGGCGTGTTCTTCTGGCTGGGCATTTTGACTATTGCTCGATGGTCCGGGTCTTTCGGAGAAATTGGATGGGTAACTTGCAACTTCTAAGTCACTTTATAGACTAGACTAACCTTGGTACAGGCGTGGAATGCTCGACTGGAGGGCAAGGGGCAGAACCGAGCACCATCTGCCGAACTTGTTGAGAGCAGCCTCATTCTTTTGTACGGCGTGACAAACATTTTTCTCGAACATTTGGGTTCCCAGGATGGGAAATGGACAGGCCAGGACTTAGAGCATGTCTCCATCACCGTTTTGTTCATTGGTGGTGGTCTAGTAAGAACCCGTACCTGCATGCAACCAATTTCTCGACGCAAGTCACTGATGTTTCGGTACAGATGGGCGTATTGGCCGAGTCACGACGCATCAGGGAACTGCTCAACACTACCATGAACATCAACAGCCGCCGTCATCTTGACACAGCATTTCATAATGACGAGGATTCTAAGAGACTCGCTCAACCACTACAATACTCGTCGTCTATGAACCCGCTCCCAGCATTAATAATTCTCCTTCTGGGCACGATGATGGGCTCCCATTCTCAGAGTACATCGATCTCATCCATGATCCATAAACAATGGGGGAACCTCTTGGCAGGAGCCGCATGCACTCGTTTCCTTACTTACATCGTCATGTATCTTCGCCCGCCAGTATCTATTTTCCCTTCCCGCCCCCCAACCGAGCTTCTCACTGCATTTGGTTTAATCTCTGGTGGTATCCTTTTCATGGCAAGCGTGCGTTTTGTTCTTATCCTATGGTGTCACAAATAGCTCTACTGATATGCTGACTTATCCTCAGGCCAGTGACGCTGTCGAAAAGATAAGCCATTACGGCTTGAACCCAATGTTTATACAAACAGTCACTATGGGGGTCACCGGGATGCTCATGTCCTGGGTGGTAGCCTTGCTTACTCTCAAGGGATGGGCTACGATGAAGGAAGTAAAGCATTGAGTTCTGGGCGTAGATCTGTAAGATAATCATAATGGTAGGGCTTTAAGTGGTGGGGGGAAGCGTGTAAAGGTAAGCCATACTAATATTAGAAAGCGAGACTTGAATTTAAATAGATAGAGAAACAAACAGGGTAACTGATGAAATTTTATCAAGTTTCCTCACAAAGCCGAGATTGGTCAACTCTGCACAACTCCGAATCTGCAGAAAGAGTGCCGTGTGATCCGATCGCAAGTATGTGGTGTAACCATGGTAATAAGATTTCCCATTCATTCAAAGTTGCTACCGCATTATGCTCCAGGACGAACATTGACTGGCTTCATCTTTGCTCAAGTTTGCCTCGCTGCTCAATAGCGCGTGATCCTATGAGTGCGGAAACCTGTAGACTCAACATTTTTATCGGTGATGGGTCTATGCCAGTGGAACAAGAATTTTATGAAAGGTGCAAAGACGTTGGGGGCCAACTTGGCGTCTTTCTCTCTAGGTACTATATTCATGCATACTTGACCACGGTTCAATACGCCGTTGAATAAGGCTTTTAGTCTCTCTTCATAACTTGTACCAGAGGTCACGAGGTTCTCATACGAATCGAGAACTGCCGACAGGAAGCCGTCCATGGTGGAAATTAAGACGGCCCAAAACTAAAAGTGGAAATGAACATTGGCTCTTGTGTTCTCCTCCCTGAGGCTGGCTGAAGTTGTTGGTTGTCGCCCTGTCAGGCGGTCTAGGCTTGGTTTGTGGCTGGCTGAACCGCTATTAAATGGCTTCCGAAACTATTGGTTCTTTGGACGGGCTACTGGGATCTGGGCCGCCGTTGCCGGCTCGCCACTTTTTTCCTGTAGAGAACCTGCATTTGAATACTGAGACTCATAAGGCGCTCTGCAGACTCAGGGACTCGGGAGGAGGTCTTGGGGTGCGGCGATCAAGATGCTGTTGGCATTGCTCAGAATCACAAAAGACACAAGGATAGAATTCTCCAGAGACCAAGAGACCAAGATCTGCACTAGACAGCTTCTTGCTCGCATCGGGGTTAAACGGGCAATGTTCTGTAATCCGTATCCCGTAATACTATGTTAAGAATCAAGTTTGATGAAGGAAGCTGGGTCATATTGTAACGTATTCAGTGTCTCTGCTGAGTGGCCGCCACAATTGACCAGGGTATCGGAAGACGCTAGAATCTGGCCACCAACGTTCCAACTGGCAATTCAGGCGTGTTGGCCTTGGGTTTGTTTGCTCCTTTGGCTTCAGGGGTAAATAAGCTAGGTGCGGTAGTTATGGAATCCCGAAAGCACTATTAGTCAGTCAGTTAGTCCGGTCCCTTGAGACTAGTACCTATGAACAAGCTGCCTACCTAACCTGTATTTACTATTACAAAGCCAGGAGCCTACAATGCGTTGGCTTCTGTTCAAGTATTACTTATAAGTCCCCAAGATCATTATGTATTTGGTGTTCTTCCATCACTCATGATTGCGTTGCTGTCTGAAAATGAGATCGATTGCTACATTCGCTGTGATAGCCCTGTTGGGCTTCTTCGATGTCGCCTTGTCAGGCCCGTGCAAGCCTCACTCAAGTCAATTGGCAACACTATCACTTGGGAGCTCTTCAACTTCAAGCATCGAAACTCCTCATGGAACCTCCACATCCTCCATATCCTCTTCATCCGCCAGCACACCATTGTCTGAGACATCTTCGTCAACGCCTAGTCTCAACGGCGAGAGCACTACACCTTCTACATCAGCCACAGGCTCAACTGGAACTCCTAATGAAACTCCAGCTGTGATTCCCACCAGCCCAACCAATACCCTCTCAACTCCATCTGAGACTCCCACAACATCAGACGAGACTTCAGATCAGACGCCAATTGAGACCCCGACGACCTCAGAGAATCCCACAACCCCAGGCAAGACTCCTACGACACCAGTTTCCACCCCTACAACATCAGAAAGTTCTACAACTCTCACAACTGCAACTCCTAAACCCACAGTAGAGAGCTCTGCTGCACCAAGTTGTACTCCTACAACTCCCGCAACGTCAGCCGAGACCTTGGATCAAACACCAGTCGATACCCCTACGATCTCAAAGGCTTCCACAACCCCAGGACAGCGTATTACAACACCAGCTGATACTCCTGTAACTCCAGTAACGCCAGTGATCACTTCAAATCAGATACCATTCAAGATCCCTACAGTTTCAGAGACTCCCACGACTCTTACAACCCCAGCAGAGAGCCCTGCTACTCCGGCGGTTACTCCTATCACCCCCAAAGCACCAGCTGAGACTCCCACAACCTCGGAAACAACCACATCAAGTTCTACAGATGTCGCAACTAGTACAGATACTTCAACCAGTACAACATAAACAATCACCTCAACAACAGAAACTTCATCAACAGATACTTCAACTACCAAGACTACAGATACCACATCAAGTTCTACTTCGACCACTACAACCTCTACGACTGCCACATCAACAAGCACCACGTCAACAACCACGTCAACAACTTCATCCAGCACCGGCCCAACCCCTCCCGTGTGTACTCAAATCAACGACGGCGGATGGACCACCGCCCAAGTCCAAAGCAACCGCTACACCCAAACCTACGCCACCTCCCTATTCGCCTGCTACAAAATCTGCGACTCGTACCCAGGCTGCAAGCGCATCGCATGGAACCCCAGCGCCCAGCTATGCGAAGCCTGGCCTGGCAGCACCCCCGACCAGACGGGCTTCTTCCCCGACACCTACTCCCCCTGGCGATTCTACGACGCCGGTTGCCAGTGCACCCAGATCGACGCCGGTGGGTGGACCACGGTTGCGGTACAGCCGAACCGGTACATCCAGACGTATGCGTCGTCACTGGATGCTTGCTTCAGCATATGCAACCAGTATCCGGGCTGTCGGCGGGTTGGCTGGAATCCTTCGGCGCAGTTGTGCGAGGCTTGGCCGGGCGATACCCCGTCCGACACTGGTTATTTTGCGGACACTTATTCACCCTGGAGGTTCTATGATACTGGCTGCCAATATTTCGGCTACTAAGCTTCTGCTGTACGTTGCGAAGGGAAGTAGGTTTCGTACCTAGGCATCAGCAAAGAGGCAAGGAAAAGGGGTAATGCTATCTAAATGCCTAGATTTAAGTTTAATATTTTGAATAACATATGTCTACCTTACCTATTTACTCCGTATTTATTTCCCAAATACCGACGGCATGGATTTTTTTTCTTTCTCCGCCGTCTCGGGTCATTTTTCTCTCTCTTCTTGCTGGACAGAGACTTGGTACTGTTATCCCCGTTAACGCCGTCTACTTGACCTGTTGGCCTGTCATCGAGCTGCGCCTCAGCGGGTGCGATGGCCCTTGTATACTCCCACTGACACTTGCTTTGTGCTTCGGTCCGTGACCCGCTGCTCAGATTGTTGTATCTTTAAAGCAACATTCATTACACCATGATTCACCGCATATAGTCATTGATCTCCCATTACTTCCTACAAGTATGAAATACAAGCCACTGGAGTTACGGCGCAGACCGCTTCATGTGCCGAAAACCCGATTACGCGGACATTGGCCCACAAGTGTCAGGCCATTGTAAGAAATTCGCAGGATTCTGACCCTGGATCTCCCCAACCTCGTGGGAACGTCAAGACACGTCAAGACCTGTCAGCTCCAGTCTTACTTCACAGGACTGTCTTTCTTTCCGACGACATGGATAGAAAGCATCCTTGCTCTGCGTCTGGTGACATAATGGTTGAGTTAAACATAATACTAGCATGACAAACGTGAAGCGCTACCCTTCAAGGTTGGAACAATTCATGTAAATACTCGTTCGTATATAAGGTAATCTCGTTATTTCGTTTCACCCTTGCTCAATCTCATAAATTCTAGAGTTCATCCCAATTTCTCCTCCTTGATTCCAAACTCCAACCCCTGTCAGACCAGGGTCTTGTGCTCGTAAACCGGACCACTCGCGATGCAACATCTTATCAACCCCTACATTCCCCGTCCTTGGTAATGATCTTCCAGCAAACCGTAGTCGGGTGCGTTACGTGACGGTCGCTCGTCAACCATCTTGTTTCTCCGCGAAGCCATGGTGAATGCAAAGATGATGGCATCAATGATTTCCCGAGGATTGAAGGCATCAATCAGGGCACGAGCTCCCAAGAATCCGCCTTGGTAACGTCGCACACTGTGCGACGAGTTGCCCAAGACATATGGGCTCCAGGTGTACGCGTATAAGAAGTAGAGTGAAAGGGGGACCATTTCAATGCACGTGAGCAGGTTCGGAATGCCAATGTTAAGGTCGGCATAGGTGAGCGTTTCAGTCGGGTTAAGAGCGTGGGCGTCGGTAAGGATCCAGAAGATGATCTATTGTTGCTGTCAGTTTCTGAAACATCCGGGTCTAGACTTCGTTCTGAGCGAGGAATTCTTACTCTTTGTATGAACCCAAGCCCAACCACTGCTTTGAAGGAAACAAGTTTGGCCAACGGCTTGTGGTGCGCCAAGTGAGTCTTGAGCGCGCCATAGAACCTGAGCACTGATATTACAGCGACGGCAAGCGACACGTTCTGGACGAGATCAATCTGTTGCAATGGTCATGTCAGCCAACATGTCCGGACAATGTCAATGCCAATACCCAAGAGGGTGGAACGAGATGCTCGAAGAGTGATGGTTTCTGGTACTACTCACCCAGAGTCTGGCAAAGTAAGGCTTGCTAAGCCACTGGCAGTATACGCCGGCAGCTTGTGTGATGTCTGTCAAAATTGCTGCAGCCAGAGAAACGATGGGATATTGAAAGATCATGAGCCATCGGCGCTAATGGGCATCTGTTAGCAAATTCCTAATACTTCTTTCGCATTGCACATACACGAAACCAAGTGAGACCATCTGCTCGTCCAGAAGGAGATTTCTTGTCCTGTATCTCAAGCGACGCAAAGAACACATCCTGTTGCGTTTCGCTTGGGGATACGAACTGGCACATGAGTAGGAAATACGATCCCAGAGAGATTGATTGGACAACCTCCAACCAAGGACTTATGTAAACGAAAGCGCTTGGAAATGCAACGCTTAGGAAGGAGACGATTGCATAGGCGGGAAGGAGGGCAGAGATTTTCAGGATTCTGTTGGGCTCGCATGTCAGTAAATAAATCCTGGCTATCTGACCTTGTCCCGAGAAAGCAAATTCTTGCATCATGAGACAAGAAGGGGTTGACTGACTTGGACTGCTCATTGGGTTTGCTGTAGTGCGACATGTGCATAACCGCAAAGAAGAGGATGACTACACATGTGAATGCCGCACAGCTTCCGGACAAGATCCTGTTGAACGTGTAGAAGGAAGTGTCACCAAACAGTGGCTTGCTGGCATCTGGGGAACAAAGAATCAGTATGCGAGATGCGACAATTGATCGGGATAAAAGGTGTCCCAGGCAGTGGTGATGGCTTACCCTCGGCGAGAGAATGATGGGGACAAGTGTGATCTTTGCTGGTCTTTGAGTGATGGTGACCCATTGTACCGATTCGCAGTCGCAAAATATGCTCTTGGGATGGAGAAGTGAAGTTGACTTGTGACAAGAGTCGAGTTTCTGAACGGTTGAAGAGCAGGAAGAAAAGGTGAGGTTGTTTGAGTTGATGGCAGAGCAAGAGTTGTTTCTACCCGTTCCATGTTCAGTCTTTGGACTCTATATATATGTAAACTCCTGTGGATAAATCGGCTTCTCATGAGGCAGCCCTTGCAGCGCTCCATGTCGGTGGCTTATGCGGCGTGTCAGCCCGACCTATCTCGATCAACACCATATTAAGCATGAAGCCGGCTCTAAGTGGACAAGGTCGAATTCCTCCATGTAGGGCTGGATCCTTAGCTTCGAATGGCTGTCCGAATGGAGTTATTTAGAAGCTTCCGATGCCGAGATGAATGGCGGAGTAAGCGTCAAACGGAGCAAGGGGGGGACTGTTTGAACGAGCGGCGAGAACGAGAACGACGCGTATTTTTTTTTTTTGGTTATGTGCATGGATGACAGTATCGCATCCCAGCAATGCCAGATTACTCGCCTAAAACAGGATTGTATTGGTCTCAACCCGATCCATTGGTTAAACGCGTAAGGATCGTCGTCTTATCTCAGCACTGCCCCAGGGAGCGCTGTGGCTGAACAGATCCCGCCTCCTAGATCCTTTTCGGAAATTTCATGCGAGAGAAAAAGTTGATAGAGATGGACCAATTAGAGTCATGAATTGAGGAGAAATAGTGGGAAACTAAGACGGAATTTTCGTTTCCAACTGCCGACACCGATACTTGTAAATGATTGGCCGCTCAAGCCACTGTTAGTTTGCTGTCTGCGCCGCAGAAGATGCTATCGCCGCATTGATATAGGGTATCCTCCTCGATCTAGACTGCCCAAGATGACTTCGTCAAGGTGACTTAATCGAGGCGACCTTTTGATGAGGACTGATTCGAGGAATTACCAAATTACTATCATGTGATTGCCCCGTAAGTGGCAATTCTGAGTGATATAATGCTGAAGAAGTAGCAAATGTACGTTCGAGACCTTTGCAGGCCCAAATCCACCGTCGATCTGGGGATGTTGTCAAAACGACGTGGACGTGCTAAGGCGATTCCAAAGGACGTCAAGTTGAGTTTGAAGATGTCTCTATTTCAGCATGAATAAACAATTGCATGTACTATGAAATGTATTTGTACGGGTTATAATCCTGAATATTCTTTCCCAACAGTGTCTGTTTTCCTGTTATCCATCTATCCAAATTGCCCTCTATTTCATCATTTGCCCTTTGTATCTAGTATCTTATTCAATCTAATGATTCCTCCCAGTCTCTCTCAGTCAATCTATCCAGCTCGTGTCTAGTCTAAATATCGTTTCAGACAAACATGCCTTGGTGGCTTCGAAGCCCATGGGGTATACACTGCATCCGAACAGGTGTTCCAGACATTGACCCTTTCGAATCTGAAAGGGACATCACCGTATTGAGCCATACGGTTATACATATGTAAAATGAATATGCGAGACGTACTCGAAGTAGTTGTTTTATCGTATCGAGAGGATGTCGGATGTATGAGTCATTGGCATAGCCATGACGAACGGTTTTTGTTAAAGTAGGTATGTTTAGGTTCGCCTTGAGCTCGGGCAGCATGGTTGGGTTTCAGTCATATGCCATCAAGAAAATCACGAGAGTCCCGCCCGTGAGTGAGGAAGTGAGAATATTGTAAGGCCTTGTAGTTGAGAAGAGTTCGGTAAACGGAAGTCTGACCGAGGATTGATGAAGCTGGCTGGTATCATCATATCTCGTATTTTCAAGGTATTTCGATGATTGAAGGTGAGCAATATTATTTTTATAAGCCGTCATAGCTGGTCGCCGCGTTGGTCGAGGGGCTGATGAAATTTCGTCGTCTAACGAGGATGAGTTGGGGGAGGAATTTGTAGAGTGTTCGAGCGAGAACGTGGTATTTGAGAAGTGGATGCAACAGGGGGATTCGTTTGAGCCCTCCGGATACCTTGCATCTCTACGTCAGAGCCATCTCCATCAGCTCTGGAAGCGTGCGACCTTTGCAATGACCAAGTTCCTGGGGATGGATCCCGACCAGGCCTGGATCGCACGTCTCCCGCGTCAGCCGCCTCAACATCTGGAGACCACGGCTGAGTTGTCATTTCTCTCGGTCCGTTACCGTAGTGTCTTTTGATCCATGCCAGTCTCCAGTTGCGAACTTTCTCTGCTGGGATTTCGGGATAGCCAGTTGCCAGTCCCCGTTTGAAAGAGTTGTCAAACAAGCCCCGGGACGGAGTGCCGAGCTTGTTACCAATTGAGATGAGGAGCTCTGCGACTTTGTGTCGATTGCCGTCCCGCCTTGGTGCCTGAGGATTACTTCCCTCAGGCTCACCATTCCCGTGTACCAGCGGCGAAGGCGATCGCTGGCCGGAGGCCGATGTGTTGCGACGGTGACGTTCTCTGCGTGCTTCTAAAGGCTGTCGATCTACGGATGGACTTCGAGACTCGTGGTGGGAGACAGTTGGAAAAATCTCGGAAGAGGCGCGAGGGGAGGTTTGGTATTGACATTCCGACGACAGCGATCTTGCCTCCTCTTTGACGGCCTGCACGTCAGCCGCGAGTAAAAGATACAAGGACCCGACCACGGCCATGAATGTTCCGCATATTGGAGCCCATTGACCTAAGAAGAACATTGAGTTAGCGAGTGAAAGCAAGAGCGAGAGTAGGAGACTTACCGACGCTGGCAATGGGTTCTGTCTGGTAGCGAACTTGACGACTGAAAAAGTTGATCTCCCCGAGGACCAAGATAGCCAATCCAACGCCACCAAATATTGGGATGGCGATGACGCTGAGAAAGTATCTGATCCTGCCGTTGATACCAGTCATCATCCGCTTGGTAGCTCTTGTACCTTCGATGATCTCGTCATGGTCCGACTCTGATTCAGATGCATCTTTGCGTCTCCAGTTGAGATCAACAACCTTGTCCCACATCGAGACCAGACACAACACAGCGTGGACACAGCATGCAGCTGCGATCAAAGTGCCAGTACCAAACGTGAGAGTGTTTGGCACGGGGATAATGTATACATTGTCGGCTGCGCCGCCTCGCATCGGGGACTTGGGGCCTTTCGTCGTCGAGCAGTGTAAGGGGAGGCCGCAGACATTATTGTCGCCTAGTGGAAACTTGGAGATGTCGGTCGATATGGGAGCTTGGCCGCCGGTACTTTTGCAGTCGAATGTCTCAGTGCGGTAAAATTCGATGGCGAGACATAGCATCCCTGTGCATCACTGGGTTAGACATGTTTTGTGCGTTGGCAAAAGATGGTCGTGACACTCACCGACTAGGATCAAAAGAGTCCAGAGAAAGATGGTGTTTCGGCCAGGTTTGTTCATGTACGTTCCGGACATCATGACAGTGACGGGCGCAGCAAGGATGGCTATCGAGCAGACTTGAAATGCTCCGTATATGTCCATGTCGACGGCATCTGATGTTGGGCTGGTCAGCACTTGGTACTCGGGATGCGATAGCGGTCGTTTGGTTGGAAGCTCACCATGGACATGCAGTGCAGTGAGTACGATGCCGTGGATCGCAGCGACGGCGGGGAGCAGCAATGCCGCAGCTAGGCATGCATTCACAAGCCATTCCTTATGCTTGGCCAGGATACAGGCGGCAATAAGGACATAGTACCTGCATCACGATGGAAAGATTAGTCTCGGTTCTATGCAAGGTCTCGGCGAGATGTTGAGGCAATGCAGTGAAGATGCAGTGGGGAGAAACTGGGGACTTGACTGACAAAATGCGAGTTCCGGGGCCATATTGGCCAGAGACAGGCCACGCGCAAATCACCTTTAGCACATCCTCATGCGTGGAGTTTGCTGAGGACGAGACGGCTATGCTGCTAACGGTGGTAATGTTTGAAGCAAGACTCAGAATCGGTGATAGCGTCGGCATGACCACTCTGCGATTGTATTTTGGCAAAATGGATAAGATGCGTCAGGCATTCCCAGAGGGTAAAAAGGATGTCATCGCTCTTTAAGACGGGAACTTCGGGCTCGATCATCATTATTAGACAGACATACGCATGTGGAAGTTGCTGTCGCGTGCGCAATTACTACTTCAGCCTCTTGACGAGTACTCGCCCTGCGTCTCCGGTCATGTTGGACGGGTTGGTAGGCACAGAGCTTGTCCTACCAACTTGTCCTTGCTCCGAGGAGACGGCTGGTATTTGGGAGTCACCGTGCCTCTCCAGCAAACGCCCAGTGTAGCAAGCACCGCGACGCTTGAAAGAAGCATGGACTGACTCAGCCACGCTGACGGCCTACGTCTCTTGGAGTACTAACTGGGCGAATCACAGCCGCTCGCGACCTCCGGATGAAGCGTCGTGCAGCAGCGGTCAGATTCTCTCTCAGCGGTCGGGCGATGGGTTGAAAGCGGGGTAGAGCAGCAATGCATCAGGCATCAGGATTAAGGGCGAATGAGCGTCGAATAAGGCGGGAGATTGTCTTACCGATTGGCTCGTGTCATGTGCCGATCATCAGCTTTGGCTTGAATGATGGCGTCACTCGGGAGGACGGGCTATGCCCTCTACGCAGAGTCGAGCAATAGTGACGAGAAGATCACAGCCCCAATGGTAAGCGTCTGAATAAGTGAGAAAAAGGTTGGAAGGGCTCTATGTGGCCCCAGCCACCACTCGTGATGCTGTAGGGCTCAAGGTGTCACCGCGACCTAGTTGGGTGTGCCAGCGATGGGTAACTTATTAGCCTGGAGTAGAGCTTGGCTTGGCTGGGCTGGTCCTGTTAAAAAGAAACGATTTGGTTACCTTCTGGACATGACAAGAACTCACCTTGAAAGTGCAAACCGTTCTCCTCGTAAGTTTGCTCGCCTCATCTTTCCCTTCTGCCAAGATGTCTTGGTCCTCTTGGATGAGGCATTTCTTTCTCTGGGCAAAAGCTGATGTCCCGACTTTGCATGTCACCATGCAGAGCGCAGTGCGGGGTTCTTAGTTGAGGCTCAAAGACCAATCAGCCAGCTTGCGATGCGGCAGATGCTGAATTCCACCTTTGCCGCTCTGCACCGTCACTTTTACAATCTTTTTTGTTCGCCACTGGCAACGGACGCGCAAGACGACGATGGCTGAATCAAATAATTCCAAGGAGATATCGGACTGGAGATCCATCGTAACACTCATAGTGTTTGTCATTACAAGTGAGTCGGAACGCTCCCGGGCAACTATTTTTTACAGCAACGGTCAGCTCACAATGCTCGGGCAGATATCGTAGTCTTGTTTCCTTTCCATATCCCGATATATATCCCTAAACGCATATCAAATGCATCCAGGGACTTTCTTGCCTCCATCAGAGTAGTATCGCGCAGAAAAAGGAAGTCAAATTACAGCAAAGTCAACAACAAACCACACAGATTTCCCATCAACTTTGTCACGGCACCTCTCATTGCGGATCTATTCCTACTTGCCATCAAAGCAATCGGCAGGAAGGAAGTACACGATGGCACAATTGGCGCAAATAACATCTCCCCCATCGACATTATGCTCTTCTTTCTCACTCTGGCCTACATCGCCATCTCAATTGACGCCTCCGGATTGATTCGATGGCTGGCCTTTAAAGTTCTTCAATGGGGCGGCGACGTTGGCCATAAACTGTTCTTCTACCTCTACGCCTTCTTCTTTACGTTGGGAAGCTTCATCGGTAATGATCCCATCATTCTCTCAGGAACTGCTTTCCTAGCATACATGACACGCGTTTCAAAAAACATCAATCACCCGAGGGCCTGGATATTCAGCCAATTCGCCGTGGCAAACATTGCTTCCGCCATCCTTGTCTCTTCAAACCCGACCAACCTGGTTCTTGCTGGCGCCTTTGAGATTAAATTCATTCATTACACGGCCAACATGATTGTTCCCGTGGTCATAACTGCGGTGCTACTGTTTCCCTTCCTTCTATATATCCTATTCAGCGACACCTCACTGATTCCGGAATCCATCGAAATGGAAACCCTCAGTGATGAAGACAGAAACAAAGAGCCCGTGAATCCCAACATCCCTTACGCGCGAGGTCCAAACTCAAGGGATGACCAGAACGAGAATCTCACCAATGAGCAGCGGAGAGAACTGCTCCCACTCGAAGAAATTATGAATCCTTTCCTCGACAAGGGCGGTGCAGCATTTGGTGCCGTCATCATGGCTGTCACCCTTGTCACCCTTCTCGCTCTCAATGCCGCCAGCACCAAGAGTGGCGAACATCCTGTCTTTTGGGTCACTCTTCCTGCGGCTTTTGTCATGTTCTGCTGGGACGTGGCTTTCGGCTGGTATCATAGGAAAGAGACGCGTGAGCTTGCTCGAAAGGGACGCCGAGAAGCGAAGCAAGCCAAAGAGGAAATGGAGAGGGCTAGACGAGACGAGATTACACGGCCAGATGATACCGAAACAGAGCAAAGACACGACGTAGCTGCCAGGCTGCAGTCAGAGCCAACGGAGAAAGCTCAATCGCCACCAATGATTCACGTCTCAAATATCGGGACAGACATACCGTTAAAAGATCTGGACAAACAAAAAGAATCAGGGTTTCCAGTCAAGCATTCACTGAAGCACAACGGATCTGAACGTTTACCTGAGACTCAACCATGCTCGACCAGAGAAACACCCGACTCCAAACTGACCGAAGACGAGGGAGAAAAGATTGACGCCGTTATCCGGGCCATGGCTCACGAAATGACGGGGAGCTCTAGCGCATCGTCCTCGCCGATATTCGCGACCCAGACAGCTCCCGACCGAACAGAAACCGAAAAGCTGCATGACCCGGAAACCGCTACGGCACCTCAGGACGACGAAGAACCCAAAACTTTGGTTTCACTCATCAAAACCGGCTACGAATGGCTCCAAGACACGTTTCCCACTGCGGCAGCCGTCATTGCCCATCTACCATTCGCACTCGTTCCATTTGCCTTTGCCATGTTCGTGCTGGTGCAGGCTCTGGTGACCAAGGGCTGGGTGCAGACATTTGCCAAGGGCTGGGATCACTGGGTGAACAAGACAGGCACACCAGGAAGCATTGGTGGGATGGGCTTTCTTTCTGTAGTTCTTTGCAACGTAAGTACTCGAGCATGATCGATGGCCAAAGCTGACATGAATCTCTTGGTCCAGTTTGCAGGAACCAACATTGGCACAACCATTCTCCTCTCTCGCGTGATCCAAGAGTGGGAGACTCTCCGCAATGGTGACATCAGTGACCGCACATTCTGGGGCACAGTGTACAGCATGGCGCTCGGCGTCAACTATGGCGCCTTCAGTTCCGCATTCAGCGCATCGCTCGCGGGGCTTCTCTGGCGCGACATTTTGCAGCGGAAGCATATCCATGTGAAAAGTCTCGAGTTTGCTCGGACCAACTTTCCCATCATTGCTATTGCTATGACGGTGGGGTGTACGGCTCTTATTGCTGAGGTTTATATAATGCGTGATGAGAGTCCATATAAATCATGATAGACGACGATTTTATAGATTTATGTTTTTATTCAAATAGTAATTCTTTGCCGCCCGGCACATACTTTTGGGCATACCACAACGATGCGTATCGATGTTTATCACCTGTGTTGCTCATGTACGTTAACCGTGTCCAAGTTGAACTCGAGGAGCAGTGCTAGTCGGAGGTGTCCATTGACGCCGGGTATTCATGAAGAATATGTCACCTTTGAGAACACTCTGAACACTCCAAAGTATATTCATTAAAGCTGATGGTTTAATTCAAGTCTCGACGCAGACACTTTCACAGTTTGCCTGTCTCCTTTGCCAGACTTGCTACCAACCCTTCAAGCTCAGCATCCGTCAGCACAGGTACCCCGAGCAAGTCATTGTCAACCTTCTCATAGTAACCACCGTAAGCTTTGTCCCAAACAGTCGTTCTGATTAAGTTGCGAACGAAAATTCGCGGGTCCGGGTTTTCCTTTTTTAGCTCCTCAATCCCTTCCTTGTAGAGATCATCGGTTGAAACGGCCTGCTCAGTCCAGCCATCTGCACCAACGGCCTTCTTGCCAAACTCTGCCAACTTCTTCGAAGTTGTAGCTGTGCTGTGGACATAGACGAATCGGTTTTTGGTCTCGTTCGGGTGCTTGAGGACACCAGCGATTCCTTTGGCCACGTCGCTCAAAGTGGAAGTGCTGAAAAGGCCCTCTCCGCCGTTGTAGTAGTTGACACTCTTATTCTTCAGGTCAATCAGGGAACCAGTTTTGATGCCGAAATCGAGGAATAGGCCAGTGATCAGAAACGAGTAGCTCAAGCTGCTGGATTTCGATGCCTTGATCAGTGCATCCTGGACTTGAATCTTGGCCGTGTAAACAGGCAATTTGCGCACCAGGTCATTCCCTGTGTTGGATCCAAACTCTGATGGAATGAAGCGGCTGATCTTCGCATTCTTGGCCGCTTCTACGAGCAGTAGCTGGCCTTTTACTGCCGCAGAAGCTACCGTGGACACGAGAGCGTCCTGACCTTGAAGTGCATTGGTCAGAGAGTCGAGAGACTCGTAGTCAACAGCGATGGGAGTCACGGAAGCGGGAAAGCTGTGCTTGCTGACGTCGCGCGTCAGAACAGTGACGGAGAATCCAGCATTGATCAGCTCTGTCAGGACAACTGAGCCCAAATTACCGGTGGCCTATCTCGCCGCTTTGTTAGCCCAAGGCCCTAGTAGAGTATACGTATATCATCGGCAATGGGAATCCTCATCAATTGTGGTACACTTACACCGGCGAGAGCAACTTTGGAAATGCCCATTATTTCGGATAGGAGAAGATAAGTTAGATGACTGACTAGAGATTGAAGTTTAGTTTTGATAGCTGGGATAGATAAGAGAGCAAGAAAGGAAGCTTTTATACATCACCTAATCACGCAATAGATAGTCCGTAGTTAGCACATAGATAGGTTCCGGATAGCCACCGGCATTTGTAATCTAAAGGTGTGCTAATGCTGGGAGCAGCGGGGACCCGAGCTTCGAGATACTTGCGTGATTGAGCATGACACGGCCCTGACCAAATAGTCGTGAGAGCACCTATAATGACGAAAAGTACCTCCCTCGGCTCAAGGTGTTAATAGTAACGTGCCGATGAATGTACTCCGTAGAATGCGGGGGGAACGGGAATGTGGGAGCATCCCACTTAGCGTCCTCCCCCTCCCCCTCCTCGTCCCGGAGGCGTTTTACTTGCCAGGCAGTGCAGGCATCCTGCTTGTAGCTTGTCTGCTTCTCTGCGTCTGCTTACAAAATGGCATCCCACTTAGTGTATCCCGCTTAGCTCATCCCACATCGTGCATCCGATCCCTCCTCTGCCGTGCTGGTTCTTCTCCAAATAAGATACGCCTATGAATACTGACCGTGGCGAACAGACAGCGCAAGATGGCGCAAGTCGACTCGCCTCGCTTCATATGTCACTGCGGTAGAAAATACCTGCGAAAAGAGCATCTTCGTCGACATCAGGCCAGTCATGAAGCCCCGTCGCATGCGTGTCCCATCTGTCAGGGACTTTTTACTCGCAAGTGAGCCTCCGCCTGTCGATATACCTCTCGTAAACATGATTCCAACTGATATGGAAGTGATCTTTTACGGCGTCACATGTCCATTCATAAACCCAATGTTGATTTGACACGCAACTCGAGCAAATCCTGCGACCCTTGTCGAAGAAGCGGATTTGAATGTGACTACTCAATTCCATGTGGGCAGTGCATCCACCGCGGTCTTCAGTGCCAACCCGTTGGAGTCAGTTCTGCGCAGGAATCCAATACTCTTCCGTCTATCCCACGTGCAGTTGAGCAGCCATCTACGTTGGATACACAGGCAACGAACAATCTTCACAATCAAGACGCAAACGCAACGCAAATCACTCGACCGGTCGGATTGTTCGCAACATTAATTCCTGAGGACTCCAACTTGGTGTCGTCTGGAGAGTCGACAACGTCTGACGATGGACAGAAATGCCTCGACATAATATTAAATACAGTCAATGACGAAATAACGTCTCAAGATGGATACGAAAAAATACAAAGCAGCGCAGGGACTGCAGTCTGGTTCAAGAAATGCATTAAATCCTATTTCTCGCGTTTTCACGAGCGCTGGCCCATATTCCATGATCCGACACTCCAGGAACGCATCCGGCTCAACCCTCATGAGATTTCAATAATTATTATCGGAGCTTGGATGTTGAATTATGAGAGCAACAACGAAATGATTCTGAAGATTCATGGTATTCTCAGCCAGAAACTCCGGAGATCAATGGTGAGTCTCATCGCTGCTTGGAAACAGTCTCTTACAGGTGCAGATGACCGACACGCTTGAATTGGACCCGGCAGTGCCATGGCCAATTCGGACATTTCAAGCGGCCCTGTTAAACGTGATATTTTCATTTGAGAGCGGGGTTCGTTCATGATGCCCTGATACTTGTGCTCTATACTCTACCCTAACGACGTTTAGATACGAAGCGATATCATCGGAGCACGAGTTTCGCTCAACCATCTCATATTGGCAATGCGAGAACGAGACATGTTCAACTCGGAGGCCTTGACTCATCACCAAAAGACGTTTTACCCTGGCACATACCCTCCGTGGGTTGTATCATGGCTGGATCGGTGGCAAAGGTAGGCATTTATTCCTCCAACACGTCGAGTCACGGGGATCTGATAGATCATCCATCTCCAGACTTGCAGTATTTGTGTTCAAAGTAGATGCCTACTTGTCACTCCTACGAAATGAACCTCCAGTTTTGCGGTGCGAAGAACTGAACCTTGGTCTCCCAGCACGGCTGACGCTCGCAAACAACCACGCGCTCGATGAATTCTTTGCTCGATATGCAAAAGAGCCCCGAGATCGATATAGCTGCCACATACCGACCTTTATCCAGAGTACCGGCGTCCATTTGAGTTCACCCATACTGGTGGAAGACGTCGAATTGGGATTCTGTGCCATGATACACGCAACTTGGTCGTTTTCTCGAGCTAGAAGTGGTGGTGCGGTGCCAAGTGATTCCGTAGACAGACAGCAAACAAAACTGCTGCATCAAGTTGGGCAATGGAAGCTACACTTGAACCGACTATCGACTTCAGTGGCACATCAAGATGCAAACAATTTTCTCGCAAACTACTTAGTCGAAGCATACACAATCAGAGAGGACCCAGATCAACTGAAACGAGAGACCGTTACAAGGATCAATGTTTTAATCTTCAACACAGCAATGCTGTACCACTGCATCATGTTGAACATTTACGCCGATGTACAGATGCTCGCATTCACCATCACAGGTTCGACCGTGTTCGCCTCCCCAAGGGTTATAAGACCGCTTCAACAGCATGGATCAGACGACGCGGAGGATTCCATTCGTGCCTGGGCAAAATCGACGAATGGAAAGGCAGCCTGTTCTCATGCAGTCGCGATTATCCGGCTGTACGAGAACATGGCACAGAATACCAATGTCATGTGCGGACCCTTTCATCCCGTCGCGTATCTGGCCTTGTCCACTGCTAGTCTAGTAATATTAGCATGGCTCAAGTACTCGAGAAGCAGTGAAGATGGGATTGATTCGGATCCCGCCGAACATGATCATGGACAAAGTATCTTCGCGGACCCTACGCCAACGTCGGAGATGAGCATGCACCTTACAGGATCAGGAACGGAGAGGATACCCCTGTGTTTGTGCCGCCTTGCGCAATGGAAAACTCGTTTACTGGTGTCACTCAAGTCTGCTGGGCAAGCGTGGGATATGGCCAACGAGATTGTGCTACATTGCAACTAAACACCACTGCTTCTCAGAGCCAATCTATAGTTCAAGTATCTGCTTCTCAATAGCCTCGCCCAAAGCCTTTGTCGTTCCCTTTCCTCCCATATCCGCCGTGAGCACATCTGCATCTGATTGCGCCAGGACATTCTCAATAGCCTTCAAAACTCCCGCCGCCGCATCTTTGAATCCAAAGTGTTCCAGCAGCATCTGTCCCGCCCACACCATGCCCACTGGGTTAGCAATGCCCTTCCCAGCAATGTCAGGAGCGCTTCCGTGCACCGGCTCAAAGAGGCTGGGGAAGTCACCAGTCGGGTTGATGTTGGCCGACGGAGCGATTCCGATTGTGCCAGTGCAAGCTGGGCCGAGATCAGACAAGATGTCGCCGAAAAGATTGCTTCCGACGACGACGTCGAAGGTATGAGGTCGTTGGACAAAGTGCGCCGTCAAGATGTCAATGTGGTACTTCTCAACTTCCACATCTGGGTATTGCTTGTGCATCTCACGCACGCGGGTGTCCCAGTATGGCATGGTAATGCTGATGCCGTTGCTCTTGGTAGCACTCGTCAACTTCTTGCTGGGTCGGCTTTGGGCAAGATCAAAAGCATAGCGAAGAACTCGATCAATTCCGACCCGAGTCATGATTGTTTCTTGAATCACCGTCTCTCTCTCCGTTCCCTCGAATATAGCTCCTCCAATGCTGCTATACTCTCCTTCAGTGTTCTCCCGGACAATCCAAAAGTCAATGTCGCCGGGCTTTCGACCAGCCAGCGGCGACTTGACCCCAGGCATCAAGCGACACGGGCGGAGATTGATGTACTGGTCAAACTCGCGCCGAAACTTGAGCAAGCTGCCCCAGAGCGTGACGTCGTCGGGGACAAGGTCCGGCATGCCGACGGCGCCAAAGAAGATGGCGTCAAACTTGGACAGGGTCTCCTTCCAGTCAGGCGGGAGCATAGTGCCATGTTTAGCGTAGTAGGCGCAGCTGGCAAAGTCGAATTCCTCGAATTCGAGAGAGAGGTTGAATTTCTTGGCGGCAGCCTGCAGGCATCTCACGCCGTAGGGCATGACCTCGGTGCCGATGCCGTCTCCGGGAATCACGGCAATTTTGAGTGACTTAGACATGATGTTGATCTATAATGAGAGATGAACTTGAGGATGATAATGGTTTCAGTCAGTTAGGAGCTGAGGTAAGGCAAGAGGGATAGATATAATGCTGAAGATTAGTTGCGATGATCGCTGAGGATACTCTGTTGCTGTCGGCACAACAAATAGCCGATCTGCTTGATGCGCGAGATTGCCCGCAACCGGCTCCACCACTCTGCTAAATGTACCCAGGTAGTTGGTAGGTATTCATGACAGTAGTCTTGAATTTGAGGCAAAAGACGAGAGACAAGTTCAAGGATTCGCAATAGGTGCCACTTGTCAGGGATCACATAGTATCCCACACGCAATAATGAGAGGAAATTGTACGGTGTTGTTCGTTATACTGGACAACTGTAATTATAGCAACAATCATGAATTAACTACACGAAAAAGTCGACAATAGATGAAATGACTTCATCCGGCACCTGCTCAGGTATATAATGTCCCGAATCAACACTACGTCCCGTCACCGGCACTCCAGGCTTTGTCACCTCTGTCCACTCCTTGACAGCATCAAAGCACTTCTCAATCACGCCATGTTTTCCCCAGAGAACCAGCAGAGGACATTGCACAAGCCTCGAATGCTTCAGGTCATCCCGAGCTTCATCCAAGTCCAACGACGCGCTTGCCCGATAATCGTGGCACATGCCGTGCACCGTCGCAGCGTCCTTGAAGTTTTCAACGTAAATGTCAAAGCAAGCCGGTTCAAAGATTTTCAGGCCATCCTTCTGACGTCCTCCCATGAACATCTCGGCCAGCTCCCGGGGCTTGCTTGATATGAGCATCTCAGGGAGCGGCTCCGTCTGGATGAGGAAGAACCAGTGAAAGTAGGCCTGGGCAAAGTCAAAGTCGGTCTTGGTGTACATGGCAAGCGTGGGACAAATATCGAGCAGGATGGCTTTTCGGACTCGGTCGGGGTAGTCAACGCACAACTTGTGCGCTACTCGTGCGCCGCGATCGTGGGCGCAGACGTAAAAGGAGCTAGTGAAGCCGAGCTCACCCATGACTTTGATGCAATCCCGTGCCATTGCGCTCTTTGCGTAAGACGCAAGATCTTCAGGCTTGGAAGATTCTCCGTAACCCCGAAGATCCATCAGAACAATGGTGTACTTGTCGACGAGTTTGGGAGCAACTCGGTGCCAGATGTGGCTTGTTTGAGGGAAGCCATGTAGCAGGAGCAGTGGTGGGCGCGATGAGGAAGCATCGCCACTCTTGAATCCCCGGATGGTGACGGGAGGATCAGACTGAGTCTTGACTTCAAACGACGTGAATTCTTGAAACATGGTCGCTGTTGTTTTTCTTAGTGAAGAAAGGATCCGAGGTACGATGTGAGTGAAGATGAGGCTCCGTGAGTAAGACGAGAATTCATGAGATCATGAATCAAGTGCCGTCTCAGTTGGACCAATCAAGAGCCACCGGTTGATCGGCTTTGTCGGCTCAAGTTTTAGGCGCTTTTGGGGTACTGTCCCACGTTGCGTCATTTATTCATTGGATCGGCATCAATTCAGCCGACAGCATCTTCATCAAGAAGTTGCACCTACAAAGTCGGTAAAAAGAAGTGCCTGAGCTGTCCTTCCTGCTTAGTTCCTATCAGACATCACAATGTCCGCAGCCCGAGGTCGTGCAGCCTGCAATGGATGTCGCTCCCGTAAGCAAAAGGTGCCGCCCTTGACAGGATCCTCCATTGAGACCAATTGACTTACTTCTTTGAGCAGTGCGATGAGAAGCGGTAATTGAAGATATTCCTTTCAAAACTTCCCGATAAACCGCTAATAACCGACCCGATGCAAGCCCTATTTGCTCCCGATGTCATACTCTAGGGCGTCGTTGCATCTGGCCTATATCCAGAAAACGGTATGTATTTCCCAGCACAGTTGAACAACATTCTGATGACTTCGTACTGCAGTGGTCCGGCAAAAGGATATACCGAAGCCCTAGAACATCGTCTGAGAGAGACAGAAACTGCCTTGATCCGCCTCTGGCAGACATCAACCGAAGAATCTCGCCGGCTGGCCTTTGCTCCTCATAACAGGTTGTTGGATTCAAGCTCAATGTCCCTAGAAAGTACATTGGACAGCGAAACATCTGGTCGTGCAGCGGCCGATAAGCCATCTCTGATCAGACAGTGGGAGACGTTTCCTCTCAACTCGGCATCGGATATCGATAAATGGGTTGGACACTTCAAGGGAGTTGTAGATCCTACTCCAAGTCGTATCCTGCCAACGAGCGGTGATTCTGTGCCGCAAGATCCGGCCACACAAACACCAGCCAGCCAAATGCAAAGGCATCAGGACAATCCCCAAATCAGTCCACCGACAGCTCTCCAAACCAATGCTAGTGCAGTTCAAACCATGGACTGGACGTCAGGATCGGCAAACTTGCAAAATGAGGCACCGGTGTGGTTTGAAAGCCCGACTCGTTTGCCAGACACCCGACATCAAACAGATCCCGGGAGCACGTCAGAGCCAACTCGGATGGGCGATAATGATAGGATTGAATTCGGTCAAGAATTCCAATCACAATATATTTGGTAAATTTGTTAATCCTCGATCCAGGCATCGTGAACCTCGTTCGCAGTGAGACATTATCTCAACGCCTAGCCAATGTTTCCAAATATAGTACCCAAGTCGATCTGGTCACCGCCATTCAAGAAGTCTTGGCCAAGGAGATGAGCGGCATCGAAACCAAAGTCAGGGCCAGTGTATGTCACTACGGGAGCCCAATCACGGTATTCGAAAGATCCGGCACCGGCATCCTGATTGTCGTGCGTTGGACCTTGATGCGACGTCCATGTGTCGCTTATCAGCCTTCTTCCGTTGTTGAGAAATGATGGTGAAGGAAGATTGAATGCGTTCTCGGTGCCCCTACGCTGTGTCGAGAAAGGCATTGAAGAGTTCAAGGACATCTCGTGTGAGCCTGAGCTGAAGATGGTCGTCAGTCTTTTCAGAAACGTGCTCAGCGCATCGTAGCAGTGACGAGCACTTATCCAGCGATCCTTCATTGTCTCCAAGATAGCAAGACAAGACTGCAAATCTCTGTAACATTCAGATTAGCAATGTTCATTGTTGCAGCACGGGGAGCTCCTGGATCTTACGACTCGGCTTTTGTAAAAGGGTAGAGGTCCAATAGAGTCGCAAATGCGATAACAAGACCGGCCATCCAACTGGCTGACATTGTTGGTGGCCAACAAACAAGAAAGCTGTTCTCTAAATGTTGCCTCAACGTTACGATAATAGTTCGACTCGCGGCTATTGCAGTCTGCAAACTCGACTGAAATTGTCGTTGATCCGGTGGAAGGGAGAGGAATGGGCGATTTATCAGTAGAATTAGGTAATTGTGCAGCATTTTGAATACGGCTGGATGAGCACTTGGGGTTTGGATCTGAGTATCGTCTTGAAACGCAGCAGGGAGACTATTCCACCAACAATGGATTTGAAAGGTCACATCCTCGATGCTGTCGGGAGTAATGCTCCTGCTGTGTATGGATCTGTGTAGAAGATGGACAATGTCGCCAAGTAACCGCGAATAAGTGACCAGGTAGCTCAGTGTCAAAACATTTGCATCTTTGCCCATTACATTGTAGTTTTTTGCAGGACTACGGCCAGAAAGCGCGCCGTACGTTGTCGTAAAATCTCCTGGCTGGCCACTTCGTGATGGCCCAGCAGATGGAGGCACGTGAGAATGGGCTGTATTCTGAGCATTCCCCGGGAGGTGATCCAAAATTTGAGCATTCAAGGCCGATTGCGAGGCTGCGTCTTGAGTTGCAGGACTGGCTGGCTTATGCAGCTCTGCCATTCCTGGGATGCATACATCGACGTCGGAATCTTGAATACTGAAAGGGTGGCCCAATGCTTGGCTGAGGAAGCGATCTAGGACGTAGGTGCACCAAAATATTCGTTTGCGGATGTCGCATGTGCCCGTACGAAGCTGACGATAGCGTGAGGGGCAACGATGGTATCCTGCATTGAAGATGGCACGAGAAACTGCTCCATGAATTGTGGAAGCGTCTCGCAAAGACATGCGACAGGTTAAATAGAGCTCTGCAGCCAGAAGAGACTGGAGGGTCGCCATGTCATGGTTTGAGATGAGCGCTCCAACCAAGGAGAGGAGATCCGAGTTGGACTGGATTCGGGATGACGAGTCCAGGATCGAGGCGGATGATGAAGCAGCAATGTTGAAAACGCATTGGAACATGACGGCACGGCTCACTCTCGACATATTGGTGGTAGTTGGAGCTGGGTCTTCGTTGTAAAATTGGTTGACCTGTTCGAGAAAGGTAGGCCCGTGAAGAAAGGGAAAGAAAGGGTGCCAGTGTTGAAAGAAGATGGATATCAGTCTTTGAGCTACGTGAGGAGGAGGAGCGACACCTAGAGCGGCAGCATTGAATCCATTGACACCATACGAGCGAGTGCCCGGATCTGAGGGTGAAGGAGACGAGATTGCAGCTGCATGTTCACCCGTTGAGACGGTCTCCTGGGTCTCGGTTTCTTGCGCAACAAGATATGCATGAGCAGTTCCAGGATCGGGACCGTCTTGTGCAACATCATGATTGGCGTTGATGGTCGAATTGTTGGGCTCTTGGTGTTGTTCTAAGGACGGATTGGTGGTGGTAGTCGCCAATGTCGCCCGAGCAAAGGCCCTGAAAACAGTGTCTGCAAAGAAGACACCGCTGGCGCTCCCGATGAACTCGCTGCCATCGGAGGGTAAAGCTGCAATAGAGCCAATCTCTATTGGTGGGATGTTCTGAGCAGCAGCATCTTCCCTTGGAGGAAGTGACATGACGATGAAAGTGTGAGAGTTCAGGTGTTGTTAGGATGAAGATTGTGAGTCCCGGTGATCTCTTATCAGCTTATCGATAAGATGGTGAGTCTACAGGGTAGCACATTACTCGTGACTCGAGGTGGTTCATGGAGTACTTTATACAAGTGATAAATACGTGTTCTTTCTGGCTTGTACGGCTTTAAAAATGAATGTTCCATGCTAGAATTGTTGTTTTTAGTCTCGATAAGCATTGTCGCATTTTCCTCCTATAACTAGAGTTCTTGAAGCGCTTGAGACCTATAATCGCACATCCGTCTGAGATATGCCGAAGTTCGATGCCATCTATTAGTAGTCGAAGATCTAAATGAGGGTAAAATTGTCCGTCGATCCAGATTGTTTTGCACCTCTGAGTTAGTTACAGGCCCCTCCTGTTACTACTTGGTATTCCCTCACTTGTCAGAAAGACCGCTGAAGAACTTCCGAACATCCTCCACCCAAGCATCAGGCCTTTTCTCAGCAGGGAAATGGCCACCGCCAGACTCATGACGATGAAAGTAAACCAAGTTGACAAGGCGCTCAACCCAAGATTTCGGCTTGCACCCACTATTAGCATCACGTCATTATGAATGGGCTATGGGTAACTTACAGCCAGCTGGAAGCTTGTTAGGTCCTTGAAGGGACCGTTGCGGTTGGACCATTGGCTGCAACCAGTTGGAGTCGTCGTTACGGGATAAGACATTGCCTCGGTCTGGAACATTGTAGTTAGTTAGATTGAATTCCATCGTCTCAAGAGTTCATGCGCTGACTCACGGTAAAGAACTCTCGATAAGCTCGCAGATTCCCCCACGTCCCTTGAATCCACAACAATAAAGTCCTTGTGATGACTTGCTCATAAGAATACTGAAACCCGTCGCTGGCCGCGTTGATGAGATGCCATACCCAGCCGCCAAACCCAACAGGACTATCAGTCATGGCTTGGCCAATGGCGAGGGGATTCATTGACTGGACCTCCGAGTACCCGCTGTGTCCAGCAAACCAAGCTTGGTATGCCTTGATGTAAGCCGTCTCGTCTGGCTCGGTTTCGTTCCTATCGAAACGCGCGAGATCAGTGTCGTTGGGTGCTTGCAGCCAAAAGTCCGTCATATGGCCAATGAGACTGCTGGGCACTGCATCGACCATCCACATGCCCACCATCCAACCCAGGTCAGTGGTGACGATTCCATACTTGTCGTATCCAAGCCCATGCATGAGATTATCAAAAGCAACGCCCATTTGGCGGGGACCCAAGCCGGAATACTCTGGAGCGGGGCTGAAGCCGAAACCCGGGAGATCCGGAGCAACTACATGAAAGTGCTGATCGACGGCATTGTCAGGGGCGATTAGGGGCCCAATAACTTCGGACCATTCCAGATGCGATGATGGCCACCCGTGTAGAAGAAGCAGGGGTATCGCATCTTCTTTCGAGGAAGTCTCGTGGATGAAATGCAGCGGCACCGAATGATTGTACGAGGAGTCAACGTCGACGGTGAGTGCATAGTGGCTAAAATTGGCGTTTATCTCATCTTGAGTCTTGATCCAGTCATATTCGTGCGCCCAGTATTTTGCCAGTGAAGTCATTACAGAGCGGGGAGGTCCCTCGAGCCAATGCTCGTTGCTATCATCCTTGAGGTCGACGGAAGGACGGTATAGCTTGGCTTTGAGTAGGGTTTCCTGGATCAAATCATGAGAGACGGAGATGTTGAAGCTGACCGGCGTAGAGGTATTGGAGGGGAAGCTGTAGTCTTGGATAGTGGCGCTTGCTAGCGGAACTGCCAAGAGGATGGAAAGTAGGAAGGACTTCATGGTGTCGTAGGAACAGGCGCCCAAGAGCATATGAGATGACGGTAGAGGCACGTTGGATTTCTGACAGCAAGCCATCACTACTTAAGCACTTTGCTTCTACATGGCATAATATGATGGCACTTTCAAATTGAACGATTTATAATCACTACGTAGATGTCACATTATTAATGATCGAGGGAGGTTGGAAGCCAGGATCGACCTGCAGGATTAACGTCTCACGCATGGAGAGGCAACGCAAAGTACCATGTAAGCAGTAATCACTACAGTGCGTATATATTCGCACTTATGCAAGTAATCCATGCAGCAAATCACTTTGGCCTAGTTCTGATGTGAAACCCTTCTCCGTAAACTTCGCTATTACTAAGACTACCTATTGCGATATGCCCAGTCGGCTCTATTATGTATCGCTCAACTACTGGACTACCCACGTTCAGTCAACACCTCCTCCTGTATATCATCAGAGCAATATTGGAGCCGTATCGCTCAGACTCATGATGCTGTCGAGTCGTTCTATATAACTCGTATTCCTCTGCGCGAGATCATCCTGCGTCCACGAAACCCGCAGAAGGTTTTTCAAACACCCAAGATGTTTCACAACAGTGTCATTCTCCGTTCTATATATGAGGTTCATGATGATCAGCCTCCGCTCATCGGTTTGCGCCTCGCATCCAATGACAAACAGCGGCAACGGCCATGGGCAAGTGCGTAAGCCGCCGAGTATGTCAAAAGCTTCATCGAGCCATAGTTTGATCTTCTCAGACTGGGTTTGGCGATCTATCAGGGCGCGTTCTAGATAGATCTGCGCTGCGAGCTGGTACAATCTCGTGACGTTGAAATTGGTCTGCTCCAAGTTTGTAGAGCCCTCTTCAGCGGGCGCAACTTCTTGGAGCTTCCGCTTCAGTGTCTCGATGCGAGCCCAGTATTGATCCGTGTGGTATTGGGGACTTGCTGGACTGACTACAGTTTCTACAACGCTGGCCATGAGACTCAGAACTTCATGTGACGGCGAGTTGGGATACGGGATCTAGGAAGGGAAAGATTAGTACCGATTTGTTTGCCATAGGGATGAACTTACGCTAAAAGCAGTTTGATGTTTTAATGAAGCATCACTGATCCCAAGATCATTGTTAACCGAGCGAGGACCACGCCATTGCCAATGTCGGGAACTAAACTTGGCAAGCACGTCGTAAGAGTGCACCCATCCAAGCAAAACGGTAGAGTCGTCATCTATCAGGGAGGGCCGTTTTTGAATTGCCTGACTGATGATTCTTTTGCTACCGCAGATGTACCAAGTCCAGTTCTGACAGCCCTCGGCTTGCTGCTGTGCCTCGAAAGAACACAGGAGCATCCCGGCAGCGCCATGTTGAAAGGCCTCTTTGCCGTCCACTCCGTAATCAACAGAGTCTGAGAGCCTCTTGAGAGCGGCAACCTTGTGCTGAAGGGCTTGCGTATGAGGCCCCCGACGATGGAGCGAGGAGAGGGCTAGCAAGGATTGCAATAGAGCCTGGGCTGCCGGAGTGTTTGAGGAGAGGGTCATGCGGAGAATAATGTCTCGTAGTGCCAACGGGTCTACGCCGAAAGTGTCGAGGGAACGGAAAGCAGTGGATTCGACTTATTAGGCATTAGCACTGCCATCAATGCGTGTCTGTCGCTGCACTGAGGAGCGGCTCTTGGGACTCACAATACTGCATCAGCTGCTTGTCCGTGTCGTCGAGTTGATATGGCATCCAGTTCAACGGAGGTGTGAAAAAGTCCTTGAGAGCACAGCGTGCCTTTTCGGCCACTGTCATTTGTCAACGTCACTCATGCTGTGTTTCCGGCGACAGACCCCTGAGCTTACCAGTCCAGCCATCAGCGAGACCATGGTATAATTCCATATCCCACACTGTAGAGTGTACAAAGTCGTACTTTCTTGCTTCATTGACAGATGTCGGGAGAGACACCGTGATGGCCCGTCTGTGGTTATCACCCTTTGGCCATGATAACGGGACCTGGTAGCCTCCACAAGATCTACCCGCCCGGGCACAGCGGACACAGTGTGGCATAGTGCGGTCGCATCGTACTTTGCGGGCTGGGATCGCGTGATGCGAGGACAATTAGTCAGGGCTTAGTGCGAGTGCTCAGGGGAAGCATACCTTGGCACGTCTTGCATCCTCTCAGCTGTGGGCTCATGTTTGCAGACCTGTCTGATACTGGATAGTTTGCGAGGAGTTGCTCGGTCAAAATTGCCCAAGGACTCGAAAGCGATTATAAAGGAATGGAGGAATAGGTAATCACTGGGATGTCCGTGGGGTCATGGGGAGGGTGAAACTAAAAGGCCGAGTGCCCTCATTCTGGCCAATGACGAAACATGACAAATTTGAAGAAAGGAGGAGGGCAACTTTGAGCGAGCCTAACGAAGACGCTAGTACGTATTCGGTCTCACGATCTGAAGCCATGATCTTAAGTATGGGTCATTACGCACCTAGGCAATCTTTCAGCGGCGGACGAACAATCTGTATGATTCTATGTGAGTTCTGCGAGCTGGAATGAGTTGATAATGTGATTTCAAATCAATAGTCTTGTCTCAGGTTTCTGAGGAAAAAGAAATACGTGGAACTGAATGTGGCCATCTCCACAAGCATCCAAAGGACGTATAAAAGACAATCAATAACCCAGTAGAGGACCAGTCTGGTTCTTCACTACCTCAACAGATTGTGTATTCAAACTTCCCTTGCAGTATCAACCCTCAACCATCAACTTTGAATTCTCAACCTACTACTATGGCTTCCTATCTCGTCACCGGAGTCTCACGCGGAATTGGCGTAAGTTGCGGCGCAAAACACCAATTATACCCTTTCTCACATGCCATCTTCTATGTAGCTTGCGTTTCTGAAGCAGTTGTCTGCCAACCCTGACAACACCGTCATCGGCCTCGTGCGAGACAAGAAGTACACGGACGAAAAGGTTAAGTCGGAGCTTAGTGATCGGAAGAACATTCACATCTTCCAGGCAGATGTCACCGATTACAAGGCACTCAAGGTGAGGTTAAGACCAATGGCCTCCTTTAGCATCTGCTAATAAGTATCAAGGCCTCTGTTCCTGAGGTTGAGGCTGTCACTGGCGGCAAGCTTGACTACATTATCGCAAACGCTGGTTTGATCTCTTATGTTTCTGGGTTCAACGCGATTGGTGATTTGTACGACTACCTACCCTATTACCACTATTGAACTTCTTCCATATTAATATTAACACAACTCCAGCGCATCTACTCCTGAGGAGCTCGAGCAGGATCTCCTCAACTGCTTCAACACCAATGTTGTCGGCAACATCCATCTTTTCAACCTCTATGTACCTCTGATACTCAAAGGAAACGCTAAAAAGGTCATTGCCATTTCCTCCGGTATGGCGGACCTTGACATGACCAACGACTGGAAACTTGAGCTTGGTGCACCCTACTCCATCAGCAAGGCGGCTCTGAACCTCGCCATCAGCAAGTTCCATGCCCAGTACGCTGATCAAGGAGTCTTGTTTTTGAGCATCTGCCCCGGCATGGTGGACAATGGCCGAGAGGACCACAGTAACATCATATCAGGGCCCTAAAATCACGCTTTGAGATTTACTAACATATTGACAGTCACCGAGGAGCAAAAGCAACGTTTTGGGACCATGGTGGCAAAGTTCTCCCAGTATTCGCCCACCTTTAATGGCCCCCGCACAACAGAGGCCTCTGTCAAGGATGTTCTGAGTGTCGTCGACAAGGCAAGCCTCAAGGATGGATACGGAGGAGCATTCCTCTCTCACAAGGGAAACAAGCAGTGGGTGTAGAATACGGCGTAATTGCATTAAAGACGCACCGGGGTTTGCAGACATTTTACCATCAGTCAAGAGTTATCAGATGTATCCCGGGCGTTGAGTAGCTAGAATTCCAGATTCTCGATATGTAGCATCTTCCGTTCAATGCATTGTCATTTGACTCGTGTTTCATTTACTGACAGCTAATACCGCGTTGAGTACCTATTGAATTGGCCTGGCCTTTTCATACTCGTCTTGAAACTCCTTTGCCGTGCTGACATTTGCCGTCGATGGAATCACCTTCTTCAAAAGAACTTCGTGCAATTCCTCATCCCGATCCGCGCACGCATCCGAAATAACTGTCACAACGAATTCGGCATCGGTTGCCGACACCGTTGTCCTGAGGACACACCCAGATGTGCTTAAGCCCGTAAGGATCAATGACTTTATCCCCTTTTGTTGCAGAAAACCTGCAATGCCCGGCGATTTCAAGGCAGAAACATATCCAGGCCTCCTCTTGAATGTCGCCTCGTCGTCAGTAGGCTCTTGCAGCAGCTCTGGCGCCTCGTCGGCTCCGGTTGCGCCCATGTTGGATACAATAGCTTTCAGCCTCTCGGCTGCTTTGCACCCCGTGAATGGGCTCTCGTTCACGTCGACCAGGGCATGAATGATGGTTATTCCCTGTGCCTTGGCCCAATCTCTCAATCGTGCTGCGACTTGAAGCGCGTCAACGGCTTTTGGACCACCTGCCTTTTCGACAAGGAAACGATGAAAGTCCAACAGGAGGAGCGCTGTTGTGGAAGGGTCGTAAAACGTAGGCGAGGAGGGATCCTTGGCGTCAAACGTCGTAGCCATCGTTACTGCGCTGTCGTAAAATAACTTTGTTTGTGGGAGAACATCAATTGCGAGCAAGGGCGATTTGATGTAATGATCCAACTGAAGACGAGATTCCGAGCACTTGTTTCTTTATACTTATGCTACTGTAGGTAGGTGTGGTCAGGTTAGTCCGGCGTTAACAATTATGACCGAACCGGTGCCGTATCGGCAAAAATCATGGGCAAAGCAGCTATTATGATTAGCAGAGAGCAAACCCTTTAATACAGGTTCATAATATACTGGGATAGAGGTAGTTAAAAAGATAGGTAAGTATAGTAATTCCTGTTTCCTTTTTAGTGAGACCCCTTGTAGCAAGGTTCCGTTGGTGAAACCC
>JALNIO010000837.1:0-15232 GCA_023509875.1 Rugonectria rugulosa | reverse complement strand
TATATAAGTAAAACTATAAAATAGTAAAATAGTCCTAATAGAATAAAGAAGGGATAATATAGTTCCAGTCCTAAGGGCCCAAGCGACGGGGGAGCGGGGCCAGTCTGTCCGGCACATTGTGGAACACAAGTTGTCCGGCACATTGTGGAGCCAGGTGGCGGCACAACTATATAAACCGGGAGGTTTCCCCCATCTGCTGGGCAGCAGTGGTCTCTCTTTTAAACCAGGTGGTTTCCAAGTGGCGGGAGACACTTTCTGGGGAGATGTCGACTTTTTGTGGACGGAGAAGTCCTCTTCCATCGCGGTGTGATGGTCATCAAGGTTTGTGCCGTTTTTTATCGGCTTGTGCATCCACGGGGGTGGTGCTTCCGCTGTGCTGTGAGGAGGACGCAGTCATCGCTGAGGGGGATACCTCGGTTGTGGTTTTGGCAATGTTGCCTGACGTGCCCACGTTTTGTAGGATCGCCCTGGGGGCGAGGGGTAGGCTGGTTGATTACCCTTGGCGTTTGCTCGCCTTTGCTTATCATCCGGAGGAGGAGTGTTCTTTTGATTGGCATGGCCGATCATACTCGGAGAGGGCTGTGTGTGCCGTCTTTGTTTTAATCCAGGACCGTCCTGGGTGTGCTGCGACGAAGCCATTTGTATTGGCGGAGGTTGTTTCCTTTCTCCTGGGTACACCGGAGGCTGTTAGGGATTTAGATCCCAAGGAATGGTTTGTCCAGTCGCTGGCGCTGTTTGATGTACCGCGTTGGTTGTATGACTACTGGTCCGTCTTGTTTGTGGCCAATCTTGTGCTTCTCGATGCGGAGGGCATTGATTTTTTGGAGCTGTCGGATTTGACAGCGAGTAACCTGACTTTGATGTTTAGGTCTTTCTGGCAGGGCAGATGCCTCTTGAACTGGTGGTCCTGTTCGTCCTGTGAGGACAGAGACCCGGTGTCGGGATGTGCTGACTGTATCTGGAGACGGATTATGCGGGCCGTTCATGATTGTGATGCAAACGTTCTTGTATGTGTTGGGGTGGAGTGCCACTGCTTTCCATGTGTGCAGCGGGAGATGCGAAAACAGTTATTAGTTGAGTTCTGTCCGTCATCTATGTAGATGTATATGTAAATGTAAATGTGATTGTGATTGTCAATAGGAATGCAAACACCAACAGTAGAGTGGTCACCACCCAAGACGAGTGGTCACGATGCCTTCAGATAGGTCGCCAACTGGCAAGAGTGAAACGAGCAAAGGAAAAGCAGAGTTGTGTAGGAGCTACCCGCAGGGTAACGAGGCGGTAGCCGAGTTCTAAAGCGGTAGCTTTAGCCCTGGGAGGCTTCAGCCGACCTCCCGCAACAGTCAAGAGTGCATCTACGCCCAAGTGATACCAATTGAATGCAATGTAGAGAGTGATTTTGAAGGAACGAAAAGATCAACAAAAACACCAACGTGATTTCAAAATCACTCGCAAATGCAAATGGAAATAGTGTCAAATACCATCTGGACAAAGATGGAGTAAAAGTGACGGAATGAAGTGGAGAACTAGGAAGCTACTAGTGCAGGACCTCTTAATAAGAGTGATCCAAAAAGAAATGAGCGTGATGTCGATTGAGACTTATGTATGCTAGAAATGGTAAATTTAAGAGAATTCTAAGCTTGAATAGCTATTGTTATATTGACTCTGCCAGGTGTCTTCATATATACATATAGCGTCCGGTACCCTACCTACTAAAGGCCGACCATAGAATCGTTGGGGATAATGATTTCTTATCAAAAAGGCAATAATTTATATTCCCTCTACTCCAGGCTGTCCATCTCCTCCCAGTTCAGGTTGAAGCCCTTTTGCTACCTCAGTCTCATTCGCCACCTTATCCCTGTCGCTCTGCAATCCCGACGTCCCTGTCGGCCCGGCTCTATCTCTACTCGTGTTTGTATTAGGCTTAGGGGTATCTGAAATTCCACCACTCGCTGCCATGTTTACTCGGCTTCTCCATATATACGGGTTTTGAATTGAACCGTCTGGGTTTTCCTCAGGAGGCACCGAGTTGACAGCTATTACCTCTGGAACTACCACGTAATTCTCAGCTCCATTCCCAGGCTTGGCAGAATCGCTCAAGACCATGCTAATCTCAGCGAGCACACTTTCTTTGAGGGGAGTTCTAGGCTGGTTATTGATGTTCGTGGCAGTGCCCAAATTGACCAGATATGGACTGCTTGGATCCAAAGGCTTTGTGAGACCTGTCAAGACTTGCCAGAGCTGCCGAGAGTAAGACGGTAGCTCTTGCGATTTTCCAAGCTCAACTTTGCCATTAAGAATCCGCCACTGCTCAGCGTTCGGCACTGCCTCGTATGAGCCTGTGTTGTCAATGTCAGGATCCAGTGTCTGGACCACAAACAAGCCAAATGGGCCATATTCAGCCAACGTCGTCGTGGCAGCATCAGATCCTGGAGAGGTTTTAGGATCAAGGCTGATCAAGACCACGTCGGGCTGATCAATGTCTGTAAGCTGGTTGGTGGCTCTACAGGTGAGGGTTTCAATGCCAAGAACCCCGCTGGCCTCGGCCTTCAGCGCCTGGATCTTTTCGTCCATGGTATTCTTGATTGCGCCTGTGAGCCGTTCATAGTCACTCTTGAGGACATAGTCACCCAATTCAGCAGCTAGATAGAATGGGAGAGTTAGTTCCTGGCTGTTTGGGTATAAAAGGTATCTTGGTGGTAATGGTAATAAAGCATACCTGAGTTTGCATCCCACTTGTTGGTAATGGCTACATCTTCCGACGAGGCCAGGATAGCAATACTGCGAAGAGTATTGCACGTCTTGCCGTTGTATTCGGTAGTTGTTGCACCCCCGTCAGCATCCTGATTGAAAAAGGTCGATGCTATTGAGAAAAGAAACTTCTGGCTAGAAGCTTGAGACTCGCAATACTGGCACATTTCCACCAAGACCTCAGCAATTGTCGGGATCCAAGACTCGGGAAGGGCATTCGACCCCGGATAGCTATAGGTGCTCGGACCGACAGTGCCATCTGGCGTCGTGGTCCCTGGGACAACCACACCAGAGAGTGCGTTCTTGGGGGTCACGACAACAGTTAATAGGTTGGATGGCAACTGTGTTCCTTTTGCAAGGACTGTGTTGAGGAAGAGCGGGCTCATATACTTTGCCAGAAGAACCTGTTTCAGGCCAGCTTGACTTAGTCCCTTGAAGTCGTTGTAGAGCCAGCCAGAATGCCCGATACATTTGACATTGTTGATGTTTGCCAAGGCTGGCCACTCATAGCTGAGATTGCACTTAGTCTTAATCATTGGACCCGGCGATTGCAGCAAACTTACCTCGCCCCGCGGGCAATCATGCCGCCGATGAAAGCCTGCAACATGATGGGAAGGATGTTTTGGAAGGAAAGATGAGAACAGGTTGAGTGGGAATAGCGTCTCGGAAGTCTCGCCGCCTCAAAACTGGATCTCTAAAGATTCTGCGTCTGTATCAAATTTATAGCTGCCATCTAGTAAACCGGATTACTGTAACTCATCAGAGAGTGTTGTATCCTACTAGTCACGCGACGTCTGACCTGCTCTCAATGAAGTTAGGTATGTGATGGTCAGTCTTAGTTTCGAGCTATTCCATACACGATAATACCTTCTCTTCGCTTATGCTAAATCTCGGTCGAGACCAAGTTCCAAACGTATGAGCTCAGCTCGCATTATTGAAACTAGGGGCAAGGAATGCTGTGCCGTTCGTAGCGAGTAAACCTCAACGTTTCGCATGATATACCAATTGCCAAACCCGTCCAGCTACAGCAACGCTCAAGGGTCTAGATTCCAGTAGTCGGACAACTGGCACCTAATCCACCCGAAGGCTGCTCGTCGTGGGTCATGGAGGAAAGGCCGACTTGTCTAGCCAAACAATAGTGCCAATCCAGGCACTGGCAAGCTGGCTAGCTGGGTCTCGCTTGGACTCGAGTTGTACCAGTACGCCACTCGACTAGTCGCATTCAGGAAAGCACTTGAATAGGCTCCAGCCGCCACCTATTCTTGTCCATTTGGTCGGCAACTAGCAACATAAGAAAGCGGCCGAAAGCCCGTGCTAAAGTACGGCAGTACATGTAAAACATATATACAAACTGTATTCACCCATCAACGAGTTCCTCAGAACCATCATCTGCCGTTCAAGTGTTTCCTCCATCATGGCTGCCGACCCTGACGATAGTTATCGCAACCTCTTTCAGTCTGCCTCCGAAATCGCTGACGACTGGTCGCAGACTGTCACGTTGGCACTTGACCCAGCCCTTAAGAACACTGATTTCTTCCTCGATGGTGGCATTTCCAGAGATGACATCGGTCTTGCCGTGACATGCACCGTGACCACAGCGGGGGCGTCGTTCTATAGTATCTCGGACAGAACGAGTTTGCAGGATGCGTTCCTTGTCGGTGCGTCGATATCTCTTGTTCACGCTAATTCGCTAATAGTATGTTCGTTCTAGGCTTGAATATTGTCCTCACGCCTCAGTCGGCCAAGTCAATTCAGTACTATCGCGTGACTCTGCGACCTCTCCTGGACGACACTACTCCCATCCAAGGGCCGGATGCTACCATCACTTCACAGGCGGGCATTGACCCCAATGTTCCTTTGACGGAAACTCTCAAAAAATACCCCTGGGGAGATGATTCGTCATGGTCATCCAATCCGTCCTCGTTGCCCAACGCCACGTGGTCGCAGACCCAGCCGACTACTGTTGACAATACGGTCTCGATCACCACCTCCAGCTCTTTTTCCATAGGTGGCAACGCTGGATTCTTCGGAGAGACGCCTACGGCAGGTGAGTACTTTCGCGGGTCCTTGGAAGATCAAGTCCTTTCTAGAAACTCCTTTTATTCAGTACTACCTAGAGTAAACTAACTTTTGGGTGATTCTCCAATCGAACTAGGGATCACAGGAAGTTATTCGCTGGAGGATTCTACCACGGTGGCTGTTCCCGCTGTTAAAATCAGCAATATGAGCACTACTAACATTCTTGATGTGCGCTTCCAAATCACAAATGAGACAGATGGCAAGGATGCCTTCCAGCCCTACATTTCTGGTATTCTGTTGGCCCCTGATGATGGGCAGGGCGTCAGGAGCATTGACGCTACGGTGACGGACGCTCGCCAGCTTTGTTTCGAACTTCGTATCTCTGCGTTACCTCACGAGTTCGATCACTTGGCTGTGCAGTCGCTGAGCATGGGCTGGATCCAGGTGCCAACATTAGTCAGGACATTTCAAGTTAGAATGCCTCCTCAACCGCCTGCAGCCTTCTAGTCTAAGCAGAAGAGATAGATCTGTCTGTACCGTTCGAGCTTCATCAAATGTTTTCAAAGCAGCTTGAAACCTCCTTAGGGATTGAAGACCCTACCAAGTAGATGCGTTTGATTGCTCTGAGCTGTAGGGTGGATAGGATCGAGGATGGATCCTTTGGGCATGTAGACTCTAACAAGGTCCTTGGCTCCGCTGTTGGCTACATGGGTTCTACGGATTGAGAATAGCTAGCAGACAATAACTATTTGATCAATTGAGTGGTGTATTGCAAAGAGAAAATACCTACTTGCACAATATATATGATGAACACCTTGCTCGAGAGAAAAGATTGGATGGAATACCCGTTCTAGGGAGATCTCCCATTCTACTCGAAGTAGAGCATCTCATTTTTAATCATTTGTCATGGTGCATTCGATATTAAATGGTCCAATACCACGCTATTACCGTCAATAAAGTCGAAAAACTCTATGGGGTTATCAAGGATAATATTAGTAATGAGCTTAGTAACTGCCATCTAGCTTTTCTATAGAAAGATATTACCTGCAGCTTTGTTTTTGTTGCATAATATTGCACATATATAGGGTAGCAAAGCCAGGAGAGCTGGCCTAGTTAACCCAGGGGTAGGATGCGTGCGTGCCCAGCCCAAGTTCGAGCCGTGGTATTTTAGCCTAATAGGAGAGATTTGACACCTTGAATACTTATCTAAAAAGAAAACCAGATCGTCACTTACGGTCACTTCTGCGAAACTAAATATCCTTTCAAACAATTCGTACAAGTTAGCTGAATGACATCTGGATCCTCTACTACGGCTGTTAACGACTGGACCGGGAATGATGTGATAAACCGTTTGGCCCGTAGCTCTCCACCTAAAGGAACGACTGGAGCCGAGTGGCACGGAGCCGAGTGACAAGGGGCAGAGGGAGAAGGAGAGAAAGGGAGTAAACCCGAAGGATGCAGTTTGGTGTGATCGATGTTTGGCGCTAAAGAAGTGGCCGCGTTTTCAGTTAAGCAAGAGTCATCTGTCGGCTGAGCACAGGAAGGTTGGAGACGGAGAGCTGGGACGTGGAGTTGACAATAGTAGCTTGGGTGAGATGAGCCCCAGCTTCTGGAACGGCTCCAACAAACAACAAGCAGCCAGCCAACAAACATGTGAACGAGCAAGCGAGAGGGGTCGGCAACGACTGGGATCCTAGGAATGCCCTGCTCAGGGCGAATCCATTGGATCGAGAGCTGTGCAAGTGAAGTGGAGGGGAGCGTCGAAAGCTGGTGGTTGCGGAAGGGAAAGGAAGAAATTGAATTCTAGGAGGGGCGCGGTCGGTTCGAGGAGGTGGACGGAATAGACTTTGATTTACAGACACAACGAAGGTCTGTGCCGGGCATGTATAAATAATAAGATGGTTATGTACCGTTTAAACAGCTGGATGACTCGTCATGTTAGAAATGGCAAAATTAGAGAGATTTTCGAGCTTCGAAAGCAATCCTCACATGGATTCTAAAACTTTATCTTAATAGGCTTCCATGGTGTCCGCTACCCTATAGAAGAACCGTATCAAGATAAATCTCGCACAAACCACAATTGCCGACTGAAGGTGGAGCTTGTATTAACTTAGTTTCACTCTTAACGCATTTACTAAAGATATCGTGCTTCTTTCTCTTTCGTCTCGTGTCATCTCTTCCCCCTCCTCTCACAGTTATTCTTTCTGAGTCGGTAGGAATCATCATCTGAGTCTCAGACGAGCTTTATTCAATGTGTATCCCAACATAAAAGTAAGCTTACGGAACATAATATGATTGATTAGAACCCGCGAATTTTCTTTGGGGAGATTGAACACCTGGAGAATATGTGACTATGTGTCATGGTGCTGTCAAAACTAGGACATCTGTAACTTGGACAGAAGCATTCATAGCCATTGTTTAGAATATAACTCAAATTACTAAGCCCAAGAGTTTAAATTACGCGCTGAATCTATGTACAAAGATCCAGATTTCCAGTTCATACCTTTTCTCTCACTTGGAGAGCACGACAAAAGAGACGATGTAGCCCTGAATGATCTTCGAGGTAACGGAAGAGGCACCAAGCAAGCCATTGAAAGTGATAGTGGTCACGTCGATCAGCTGAGGGTTCTGACCAGGGTCAAGAGGAAGCTTGGCCCATTCGAAGGTCCAGGTAATGGCGTCGGCTTCGTGAGCTGAGTCGACCAATTTGAAGAAAATAGGGTTGTAGTGAACATTGACAAAGGCCTTGGCTAGCCCAGTTGTGCTGGGGATGTTGGCTCTGATCTTGAGCTGAGCGCCGTCAAGCAGACTTTCATGGATGGGAGGGAGCACATCAGACGTATTTTGGCCGGCATTGATATTAGAGCCCGGGTCAGTTTCGGTGGCGGGAAGAGTGGTAGGCTTGTCATCCGGCGAGGAGACGAGGCCGACGTATCCGATAGGGATATTCCAACTACCCTTGAGGGTTTCGACTGCAACAGACTGGTTGTTGAAGTTTACCTCCGGAAGCGTGATGTAGAGTGTAGTTTTGATGTCGAAAGGGACGGGAGGAGGAGGGCTCTTCTCGACAGGACCAATACCGCCGGCGTAGGCGCGGATGGAGAAGAGAAGCCCTCCAAGGAGCGGCTCTCTCTGGAAGAAGGGCGTGAGCCGGAATGCTGGCTCATCGCCCTTAGCTTTGAGCTCAAGGATGCCACTGGGAATGTAATAGATGGCTGAGATATCGGAGGCATCAACCTCGAGAAGGGGAGCAGAGGAAGACATTTTGCAAGAAGTTTGAGGAAGACTGTCGGGAAGCAGGATATGATTTGTTGGATGAGTTTGGACTGTAGTGTACTTGATGAGAAGACTCGAGTAGACATGGACCGACGCGAGTCTTTTATACTTATTGGGCATACGGATTGTGAGAAATGACACCAGTAACTACGGCATCTGAGATAGGACTGTGAGTTGTGCGTGGACTAGACGACGCATTGCACCTTGCCCTCCGCCATTGAAACCATTCGTGACGCGAGATGGCGAGCAGAGATCTGGGCCATGACGCCTTCGCTATGTCCCCATGGTTGAGAAGCGCCTGGAGTTCGGAGAAGGCGAAGACGTTTCCTGTTTCAATTCGCTAGCTAGCCACATGTCTTGTCCCTAACTCGATAGAGTTGTGGGAAATCCACACCACGCTGAATTAGAATTGTCTAGTGCCTCTAGGAGTGTGATCTATCTGAAAAGAAGTGCGTCAAAGCGTGAGGTCAAATAGTTAATATATTGCGGCGTGGTAGGTCAGTTTGTCAGAGCTAATTACTTCGAGCCTTATTGACGAAATTGGTGACACGTATAGATTTTCACATGCCCAAACCTATTATCACATGTGGCACTATGCTACCTGCAAAGCGAAGACGATAGAGTATGTCTCCTGAACCCCCATCTTGAAGGCTATGTGCACAGTAAGTGACTCTTCACGCTGTGTCATGCTGTGAATACGCGGCCACTACTGACTATGTGACTGATTATGAGCTCAGGGCAAATCCAGACCGTTCTGTATCACCCCGCCTCTATTGCATCAGCCAGCCACATTGTTCTCAATTTTAGCCGTGACAGCTCGCTTCAAAAGAGCAGGTATCTTGACAATTCCAGACGATGATAGGCTGAGCATCGATGAGAAACGAATGGTTCCAGGGGCTTGTGCTCCGTCTTCAGGGTTAGCAGCCAATAGTCCGTTGTGCCGCAGCCCCCACGAGCTGCGGGCCGGAGCGCTGTGCCGCCCGTCTCTTGTGACTATAGAGTATGCTCAGCTGCTGAGCGCCGCCAGGTCCAAACCCAATCGGCTTTAGCGAAGCAAATGGAGGATTAGCTCTTTACTGGCTTCATTTTACAACTTGGTCCAGGCCTGAGTCTTCACTAAATGTGAAGAACGTTAGTGTGTGATAGCTGATCATATGCTCCGGTCGACAGTGTCAAGCGCTGCGCTGCCGCGTGGCTTTTTGGCTCACAATTGATGTTGCGCTATCTGATGAAATCAGCCATCCATATTGCGACCCTGGGATCCAATTGCAACCGAGCCCTTCCATGTTCCCGCCATAGACCTAGATTTAGTATTTCTGTGCTTTACGACATACCAAATCTAGGACACGACACCCGTAGCTTCAAAGTGCCAACGACTACAAGTTACACTTCCCAGGATCAAAAAGACTGCTGTATCCTATTGGCTCTCTTGGAGATTTTTACAATCTCGAAGCCAGTCGTTCGTACCCTAAGTTGCTTTCTTAAAATCTTTGTTTTTCTCTCCCCCTTCTTTTCACACAGGGCGCGGCCTGGATGTGAGGTACCCAGGTAGGTACATTGAAAGTTAGGCCGCATGTGCATCAGGGCCCCATCAACTCAAGCACATTCTGTTATTCAGATGACTTCTAACGGCTGACCAAATGATGCGAAGCTCAAGGAGTTTGGAAATTCTAACACTGACCATGCGAATCATTTTCTCGAAGCCGTGACCCTAGGATTAAAATTCGAGACTTAGGCATGGTTCTCAACCTCTGTCTAGTTCAGTCGAGCCATCACAAAAGCAGGAAATCATGCTTCAAAACGGGGACCTACTGCCTATCACTAATGCATTTCCATCTGTCATGCCCAGCGAACTTTTCGATTTGGGCAAAGTTCACTGCGCGATTCTGTGGCAATGTCACGAGTGAGAATGTGCAGTGTCCTTCATGCAAGTTTCATTCCACACTTCCTCGATTTTGATGGACATATCGCCCCCTTACCCCCTGGCTCGGCAGATTTTCTCAAAGAACGCCTTATCCACCAACATCCTGTGAGCTATAGTGGAACAAGCTGCCGTGTCTCATCTAACTTAGTTCCAAGGGCGTCGTGACGTACCCGGAGATAATGGATGCGGGGCGAATACTGGTCTCGTGGCGGCTGCCAGCTTATTTCAGAATACAATCCAGAAAAGGGTTCATTGAGTAGCAATATTGGTCCCTTGCAACCTAATGCTGAGGTCGTGACCAATGGCAAGCAGTGTAACGGTGCATGATATGGATCGCGGGGTTGAAGGCGATCGGGAAGTTCGGAAGCCGACAAAGATGTGTTGTGGACAGGCTGTGGGTAACGTAACATGCCGCATAGATCCCGCCATGATGTGATCGGCTGTTTCTCAAAGGGTCAGCCGACCGTTGTTGGAGATAGTGAGGGAGTTGACTGTTAGGACTACCCACCGAGGGCTCCGTTGCGTAGGTAGTGACCGAGTAACTAAGCGTATCAAATCAGAGGATGCTGAACCTCAGTGATGATAGATGTACGGGAGTAATCCATTTATATCAAGATTACGACATAAGTGCAAGCAGAGATTTCTCATCGCGACATCCTTTCGGGCAGAGGCGATTCAGGGCTGTTATCGATACATCACACACTATATCTTGGGAAGCCCGTGTTCGCTTGCCTGCACATGTACAAGGCCAAATGCAGTAACAGCCCCAGAAAGACACCGAGACCACCCCCGTGATCGTCCCGAAGACTAATCAGATATGTCTCAGTTGAGATAATCGCCGGGAAATTCGGCTTTGTTAAACACCCGAGCCTGTCCTTGCATTCATCCCATTTTTCTAATCTCAACAGCCGGTTTCAAAGCCATGGTTCCTAGCAGAATGTCTCGCATCACCTTCTTACCGATCAGCATTTCTTTGATTGCTTTTACCTATCTCCTTCTTCGTTATCTAGGATATCAGGCCCTAGTCGCATCATTATCGTCATTAATCACTACGCTTGCATTCTATCTTGTCGCGTGGCTTAGTTACATCTACCCATACTACATTTCCGAGTTGCGTCACATACCAACGATTAAGGGCTTCCCTCTTTGGGGTCAGTTCCTCAGCATCATTACCGAGGAGTGTGGCGTTCCGCAGCGTCGCTGGCATCAAAGCCATGGTCCAATTATACGCTATTTCTTCCCTTTCGGAGCGGAAAGAGTGTCCGTTGCAGACGATGATGGACTGAAGCACCTGACAATCAGAAATCCCTACAACTATGCTAAGCCTCTGCGAGCCAAGTCGTGGATGGTCCGTATTCTCGGCGAAGGAGTCCTGCTCGCGGAGGGTGAGGAGCATATGCACCAGCGAAAGTCATTAGCTCCAGGCTTCTCGACCCAATCAATCAAGGCTTTGGCACCTGTCTTTTGGGAGAAATCTTTGCTTCTTGCAAACAACTGGCTTGAAGGCATGCGACTCGAGAATTCCAACACCAAGTCCTTTGAGGTGCTCGATTGGCTGAACCGGACTACTTTGGACATTATCGGAAAAGCCGGATTTGGTTGCGAAATTAACTCACTTGAAGAACCCAACGTGCCTCTTCGTGAGGCATATCGCCTGGTATTTGCATTTGACATTTGGTCCCATATTCTTCACGGGCTACAGACATTTTTTCCTTCGTCTAGGTACATTCCCGCAAAGATGAATCGTGACATGGACAGATCTCGGGGCATTATTATCAGCAAGGCAAACGAAATCATTCGAGAGAAACAAAATGAGGCAGAGAAAAACATGGACCGAAAAGATATTCTTGCGCTTATAGCCAAGCAAAACAAGAGGCTACTGGATAAGGGAGAAAGGGGCCTGAGCTTTGAGACGATGAGGGATCAGATTATGACTTTTCTAGGTGCCGGTCACGATACGACAGCAACGGGCGTAGCCTGGACGCTACATCTCCTGTCTACTCACCCTGGAATTCAGTCTCGCCTAAGAGAAGAGATTCGGGAGTATATGCCGTTCTTGTTTGTTCGGGAAAGCCGGTCAGACTCGATCAAGCTGGCTGAAGCGGACGCCGACCAATTGCCCCTCCTGAACAACGTGTGTCGGGAGTCTTTGCGCTACATTCCTCCCATTCCGATGACGGTGCGGCAATCTATAGCAGATGATAGGCTATCTGGCTATAAAATACCAGCAGGAACAACGCTTTCCATACTTGCCAACGCCATCAATCGATTGCCTATGTACTGGGGTGAGACGGCCGACAAATTCGATCCGGACCGGTGGGATCACCTTCCGCCGACTTGGACCCAGAGCGCGTTCATGACATTCCTCCAAGGCCCGAGGGGCTGCATCGGCCGTAAGTTTGCTGAGACAGAAATGAAGATCCTGCTTTGCAGTCTTCTCAGCATATACGAGTTCCAACGCGACGAGACTGCGGAGAACCCAGAGGATTGGAAGATGTGGAGGCTTGTGCTGCGACCCAAAGATGGCATCAAGCTCATGGTCACGGTTTTGTAGTGCGGGAGATATGCATATGTTTAATCACAGGGATAAACTTATAAAGAATTAAGATATGACATAAAAACAAGATGACTCAAGTCTCGATTGAACTGGTAACATCGCTAAACAGTCAAATAACGGTAATCGTCGTAGGCTCCTCTAGCCACAAGAACGGAGGCCACTTGTAATGCTGCGCTTTGTATTTCCATGTGAGCTCCTCACTTACAGCCCACGCCCTCGAATAGTCGCCAAACCATGCAGTGTTGCCGACAAACAGAAGCCCAACACGTTTGTACTCGTGTTCATGCACGCCTGTCGGGGTCAGAAGTAGGCATGTCAAGTGCCACTTGCCATACTTTTCTCGCACTTGCAGCAGTAGGCACCAAACATGCATCTCAAATGAAAGTGCCCCATACTTGGACTCATACTCCGACCATAAGAGATGACCAGTAGGCAAGTCGGGATGGAACTGCGTATCCATGGAAGCTTCTCCCACAGGTTTGTTGGTTTTGGGATCGTAAACGAGCGCCGGAAACCTAGGCTCTTCACCCCAGTGATCGTAGTGTCGGCGCTCCCGATCCCCAAGCCCTGTGCTGCCGTCCTTGGGCCGCTGTTTGTAGTACTCCCAATTCCACTTCACCACGCCCCTCTTGAGAGGTGCTCTGAGGGTCAGCTTGCCACGGTTCAACTCACCAAAGGGAATGAGCGGGTTGATAGGTTCACAGCTTGCAGCCAACACTTGAACGCCTGCCTTGGTAACTTGAACAGAGTTTGCTTGCCAGTCTCGGAACAATACCCTATTTCGCCCAACAGAGACCCAAGACCACGTTGGCGTTGACGGTCCGCTTGTTTGCAACGGACGATACCGATCGCTGGCCAAGTACCAACCGAGACCTATTTGGAGGTCTTCTCTCCATAGTCCTGCCAAGTAAGCAGTTTGATGACTTTCAGAAAAGACTTGCGCAAGGCCAGCTAGAGCTGGTAGGCTGTCGGTATGCACGGTCAAATCACGAGTGGTAAAGTCCTCCACGATCCTATACCATGCGTCGTATTGATTCAGCCGGTGCCAGTAATCTCTGTCTGGGGCCTTTTGTATCATCAGCTCTCTATTATAGATCCACAACCTGAGCTTTGAAATCTCAGATCCGAGACTGTCCGTCACCGCATTATTCTCCCTCGGATTCGGCCGCGACTCGGTGGCGGAAGTAGAGGTACAACCCCAAGAAATAGAAGATGTACCAAATGCGAGACTGCGCGAAGATAGGACTGCTTCTTGGAGAACCCAACCTCGACCTCTTAGGTGATCTTCCCCCCGAGGAGATGCGGTGATTGTCACCTCACCAGTCACTGTTGCATCTTCGGCTGAGGCGGACATGGGCAAAATGCAAGGTCGCGTTCGACGGGGATCCCTTTGAGAAAACAAGCCATGGCTTGAGCTTGACGCACCTTTGGCCGAGAGTGTTAGGAGTGCGTTGCGGTAAACACCGCCCATTGCCGCAATCTCTGTTGCAAGATCGTTCAAGTCGTCTTGGATGATGCACAATGCATCGATCCAAACGAACTGTAGATTTAGCATGTGGCAAGCATAAATGGCATCTTGAAACGTCTTTGGCATGTCCTTCGGTGGTATCAATGTTTGAAATGAGGAGTAATTTGCTTTTGTGGTGAGGAATTTTTCTCCGTCTCCCCAGCAGTAGCTCAGAGCGCAGTACTGCGCTGTGTGATGCTTCGCCATTAGGTGGAGATACGGCTGATGCGGATCTTGGACGTTGATGAGTCTGGTTGGTAATGTCTTGCCGCCCATGTCCTGAGGTTGGACCTGACAATTTGGGTGATTTTCTACACAATCAGCAAGCCACTGCTTGGCCAGGGAGAAATTGGCCATGGAGCCAGTGTTATCGTCTGAAGAGACCATAGAGTGGTAGACGCAGGTGCCGGCAGGCTGCTCAGGGTTTTCAGCAACTTGCTTAGGGTACGGCCATATCAGGTCAATTCTATATCGCTCTATACTCAGTAAGTAATTGCCACCCAAAAAAGAGCGAAGTAACTACCTGGTATCGGGTCAGCAACATCGATGTAGATATCCCCGATCTTGCTCGATAAGTCTATCGGCTCTGAGTTGAACAGTGCAGCAGATCCTTCCTTGGCCACCCAATCTACAGCCCAACTCCTTCGCAAGACTATGAAAGCGTCGAGTGTGTCGCCAGGTTCCTTGTAGAATGGGCGTGGTGCCTTGTTCGTGTTAAGATTGCCGGAGATGAGAACGCAAAAGGTGCAATTCTCGGCTATCGATTGCAGAAAGGATTCTTTGGTCCAATGCAGCACATAGTACAGCGAGTCTCTGGAACCTGGAGAGATGCGATGAAAGTGCATCTGCTCGCATCTTTGACAAAACATGTTGTTGATCACTCGGCAAGTTCCCAGGCGACTTTGCCAAGTTGAAGAACGTTATGGCTCGCGATGGGCGTCTTGGGGTTTCTGGTTAATCTGCCTCGCCTGACAGTCTAGTAGCACTGCCACCGCCACCTATTCCCAGATAAGCACAGCGTCCGACAAGCTGGAAGTGTCGCGCTATCGCCAGGCTCTGCAGCGCTGAAAACTGCCCCAGGTAGTGGGTTTTACGGACAACGAGATATTGAACAGAGAATTTTAAGGGACTTCGGGGCTGAAAGACTAGTATAACGTTGCTTGAGAACTAGGTACTTAAATAAAAACAAAAAAAAAAA
>JALNIO010000836.1:0-16478 GCA_023509875.1 Rugonectria rugulosa | reverse complement strand
GATTAAATTAAAATCGCATGTACACAACCGGGTATTCTTTTAATTCATCATGTCGCGCTGCCATACAATACACCGACCGTCTCGGCACTCAAACGTTCCCTAATTCTAACAGTATCGCTACCCATTTCGCTGATCCATTGATCTACTGGTACTCGGTACCGTGTCCTGGTCCCCAACGCCTCGTAAAAGAAAAGAACAAGGAAAACTCATCGTCCAGCTGCGGTATTGTGGAAAGCAGAAGCAAAGTCCCGCTCGAGGTGCTCCCTGACTGACATAGCTCTCACCCTCATCTCAGGCACTATGAGATAAAGTATGGTGACTGAGCAACGCCATCGTATTGAGGATTGCTGGTGATTGGCTTGTCGGCTTCAATGGAAGGAAGGATCTCTTGAGGCGAATTCAAGATATCGTGAATACTTGACCTTGGTCTTGATTCATTTGCATGCACTTTTACCAGCTCGACTTCCTCTGGGGTTTCTTCTCTGGACCTCTTGATGCCCCGGGATTCAGACGCAACTTCGGTAGGCGAGCTCGAGAGCCGCTTCACAAAGTCAGGCTCGACCCTCTTCTGAAAAGAGTCTTGAGTGACATGGACCGGCTTCTCGGTGGTCAAGTCGACTGGGATTTGTGACGCTCCTTCGGGCGAAGTACGAGCCGAGTGGAAAGCTTCTCCAGACGTAGGTGTTTTGGAGTCCAAACTGGAATCATCCTCTAATGGCTTGACAAACTTGACATCTCGATTTAGACTTGGCGAGCTTGGTTGTACTCCTTTTTCCGGTGACGAGACTGGCTTGGTCTCGGTTGGTGTGCTGAATACCTGCGCCAGAGCTGCAACGGCAGGGCTTGTTATTCCATTTGTTACAGGACTGACAACATCCCGTTTAGGCGTCGGTGCCTCCGAAGATGGGACAGGAGGCCCTCTTGGTGAAGATAGGACCGCAAACCCGGCCGCCTTTGCCAATCTTCTTTGTCTCTTACGTTCCTCCCTCTTCGACTCCTCACCAGCCTGGAAGTCCTTTTGCAGTGTGAGGATCAGGTTTCGGACCTTGGTGCGTATCTGAGATGCGTCGATATGCCATCCGACATCCTCCTTCTGCAATAATCTCCGAACAGCCTCGTCCGGATCCTCGAGGAACTTCTCCATGTATCCCAAAACGAAAGCACCGCAGTCGGAATGGTTATCCTGAGCTGGGATATGCTTGGCTGTTAATCCTAGCGGTAGAGAGGGTAGCTCGGCATTCTTCTTGTGCTTGGCTTCTGCTGCAAGATAGCTTTTCAGAGTTTTGCAGGTGTTTGAGTGTGCATTGCCCAGCGAGTCAAGTGTGATGATTCGGGGCTCATTTGGATTCACTCGTTGAGAACCGCCTGCCAACCCAGTTTTGTTGCTCTTACCAGACGACTTCCCGGGGGTTATCTGGGAGAGGAGGTCTGCAGTATCGCTTGACACGTGGCTCTTAGCTTCTGTCGTTGATTCATTGTCAAGCACGATAGTTTCAGGATCGCCCCGAAAAGGCGATGCTGCAGAGTTCGGCTCAGAATGTCTGTCTACATCGATAGTCTCTGGGTCGCTCGCAGTGGCTGCTTTCGGGAGGAGCTTGGGGGCGTTGTATATGATGGCCAGATACCAGTGCAAGCTCTCGTTAATGGGGACCACGATATACTTGTAGGAGAATAGGTCAATCTTGGCTGTCCATTTTTCAACGCCCTTGTAGTTGATGGTTTGCCCCCCGGATTTGATCGTTGGAAAGAGAAACGTGTTGAAAAAGTGTACCTTCTGCAACGTCTCTGGGTGTTTTGCTTCAAGTTCCGCCTGCAAGTAGCGGATGTAGAAGTTGATAAGGTTATCATTCAGGAACTCCCCTTCATCGAGCCGCGCCACATCATCTTTGTCGACTGACTCTCGCTTTTTACCATTCGCTGGGAATTCCAACGTCATGCGCCAGTCTTTGTCCCAATTAGGATTGAGCTGAGTCCAACGACTTGTGAACTGAGTCTCAAAGGGAACCTCTGGTGACAACCTTCGAGTTCGTCGAGGTTCAAGGCGCCGAGGGCGAGTCATGGAGAGAACACCGTCAGACGCTTGACCATTTGCTGCTTGGGCAGTTGGCGGCGCTCCTGTTGTGCTCACTTGCATCCTATCTTTTAGTTTCTCTTTGGGGGGATTTGGCTCAGCCCTGGAAGGGAATTTAGGTGTTGTAGTGGTGGCATTTAGCTCTAGGAGAGACCGAGATAGGTTGCTGGACGGTGAGATCTCTTTAGGGTGAGAAGTAAGATACTCTTCAGCAGTGATGAAGAGGTTTCGAAACTTCTTATCAAGCTCACCTCTGCTCAAAGTCAGCTGCATACTTCAATACTGTGTCAGGAGAGCCACAAAGAGGCACTTACGAGGAAATGTTCCTGGTGATGTTTCCACCAGGTGCCCACGAGACGAAGCGGACTGCATCATGCATCGTCTTGAACTCCAGAGCCAGCGGAGATGGCGACTCATTCGTGATGGACCGTTTCAGGATGACTATGAGACTGTCGGTAGCTGAATGTTCCACGAGCTGGATTTTAGAGTGCTCAACCTGCAGCCATGGTAATGATGGGCGATCGTTTAAGCCTGCGCACTGCACCTCGGCGATATCATCATCCTTCAACAACAGTTTGACCCCGCATTCTTCCTGTCCAGGCTGGGGATATAGAAATCTCCCTGAGGCAGCTTTCGCGATGGATGCTTCAAACAATTGCGTCCGAGCCTTGGCTTTGACCTTTGCAGGAAATGACCGCTGAATGTCTCCTCGTTGTGAGCGCTTCGAAGCCGGCAGTGATGAGAAATTAGTATGCTTCTTCGCTGTCGCCGGAGAACTCCCAGCTAACTCATCCACAAAATCACTCTGCTCTCCGTTTGGGGGCCTGTGCACTCTTTTGCTGGCTGCAGGTCTTGCCAAGGTTTGTGATATGATGTCGGAGATTACTTTGGCCGGTGGAGGATCCTGTTCCTCTTGACAAAGAATGTCTGGACTGGTCGCTGCAACTGAGACGTGACTGGGTGAGAGTTGTCTGCTGGATGTTTGATCTTGGACTGGAGTCTGGGATTTCCGTGACAGCCGGGGGCGGCGACTGACCACAGCTCTTCTTGGCTGTGCTGTCCGATATTCATTTACTCCAGTTTTTGCCAAATTGGATGACTTTGTAGTGCTCCCCAAACTGACAGTCTCCATGTTGTCGTCGGGCTGAGAGCCTTCGTTGCATATGGTCAAGTCGTGAATTTCCGGCGATCGAGTTCGTTTATTCTCCACGACAGGTCTCCTTTTCGATGCCACAGGTATGGAACTATTATGGTCATCTTGGATTTCTTCCCGGGGTCGCTTCGTATTTTGAGTCTGCTTTTGGTATCGTGAGGAGTGATCTCTGTCCGTGTCTTGCTGGATTCCCTCTACTTTCTGGCGCTTGGCTGCACGATGGTCAACCGGATGAAAGGGGTCGTTTCTTCTAGCAGATCGTAAAGTTGTGCCTAGAGAACTCTGAGGAGTTTGAATCCCGTTGATGCTTCTCTACTTCAAGGTCAGAAGGGCCATCGGAGAACAGGAGGATAGAGAAACACCGACCAATCGGTTGTTCGGCATTGTGCTTTTTGGAGCGCTCCAACATGAGTCAGCCAGGGTGTTTATGCTGAGGCGCGGGTCTCGAGCCTACCCATAATCCGGGAATGAAGAGCTGGTGTCGGAATAGTATCGCTCAAGGCCACTGCAACGAGAAGGATCAGCTTCGAGCATGCGAATGGTTGAGGAGACCGGCACGCACTTCCATGTAGACCTTCTCCTCCTCTCGTGCCTCGAGCCCGGAGACTGCGCGTGCGACTCCAGCTTTGTGTGCCTGTCAAAGCACGTTTCGGTCAAGTGCGAGTGCGGCTAGAAAATGGATGTTCGGGAAGCGTGCGGGAGTAGGTCGTGTTCGATCGTCGCCGAGGATCGTCGCAGTGGCGAATGACTCCCGATGGGAGGTTGAACAGAGCAGAACGAGATAAAATGGAAGCGGACTAAAGACTGGACTGTCGGACGCATGGCAGTCTCGGAGACTGGACGAGATGGGTGTTGGTGAAGTCGGTGGAGGTAGGATTGACGATGGAAGGCTCAAAATGCTAAGGTACAGTACAATGGCAATGGGTGAGGCTAGTAACTTTGCAGGGCAGGGATCGTTAGTGGGGGTCCTGCTTCTAAAGTTGAGTGGAGAGCGCGGCCCATCGTCACTGCAGCACCAAAGCACCTAGAAGCACTCATGGCACTCAAGCAAGCACCGCTAGAAGCACAAAGTACTTGTACATGTACGAGGGATAGAGGTGTCAGCCTTGCAGGGTCCAAGCTGTAGCAGTAGGTACTCCAGGTGATGCAAGACTGCAAGTCAGTGGATCGTATTGGCATACAAGAAACGAAAGAAAATTCATGTAAATAAAGAAAGCAGTATCTAAAACCCGGCTTACACGAGAGATTCAAATCAGACACAAAGCTGCGTCACCTGGAATTCTCCTTCGATCCACGTTGGAATTAACCAGCCAGGCGGGCGTCATCGTCCAGGGAAAAAAAATACCCTTACTTTAGGTACCCAGTACCTCCCGAAACAATCCCTCCCCGCAGTGACCCAATCACACAAGGCTAAACACTCACTGAGCACAGCGGGCGCGCCGTTCTAACGACGGACGTGTCCAGAATATCACAAGCTCCAGATCTATCATCTACAAGTAAACTCCAAACTTCGACTTCCCTTTTCCCTTTTCCTTCCCGTCTCCCAAATCCAGCCAATGCCGCCGAGATCGAATAACTAGTCGCCCAACATGCACAGCTCCTTCGTCCGTATCCAAAACACCTTTGGCTTCTTCACCACCGTCGCATTCGTTGTCGCAGGCCTCATCGCAGCCTCCGACCTGTTCACTCCGCGCGCACCTTCGATCGGCCTCATTGCGCCCACGAATGTCCAAGTGTACGGCCTTCCTCTCTATACTATAGCATATGCTACGTGTTGCCTCTTTCAACTCGGCTCGTCCATCAACCTATCACAATGTTTGCGCTAACTGGGAATTCCAACAGTGTCAAGGGCCGCGCCCACTACTACACCACAAAGAAGGAGGAGTATGCCATTATCAAGTTCTCCCTAGACGCGGATCTATCATCCCTCTTCACGTGGAACACGAAGCAAGTCTTTGTCTATGTGACTGCCGAATGGAGCGGCGCCAACAACGATACCAACGAAGCCGTTATCTGGGACACCATCATCACCAACCCTAGCGCCGATCACCTCCAGAACATCGGCCCCGTTGCCATGAAGAAGCTCAAGCGCAGTGCCGAGGGAAAGACTATCGATCCTAGCCGGTAAGTTCTCTCTTGCATCTCTCACGCAGAGCAGAATACCTAACTGCGACCTCCAGTGGCATCCTCAAGCTCCGAAACCAAAAGCCAAAGTACCAGATCACCCACCCCAGCGGCAAGATTGCTGAAAAGGAGGACGTCGTTCTCAAGCTCCACTACAATGCCCAACCTTGGGTTGGAATTCTCTCTTGGAACCAAAACCAGGATGTTGGTGTCTGGAAGAAACTCGCCGGCGGCATCAGCGAGAAATTCACCCTGCCCGCCTTGAAGAACAAGAACAAGGCCAAGGATACCCAGACAAAGAAGAAGACCCAGCAGAATTAAGGGCCAAGTTGGCTAGGCTGATAAGAGCCGCATAAAAGTTATATAGCATGCACTGGCGTTTAATGGAAGGACTCTTGAAATTACGAGAATTCATGTTGACAACGTAGGTTGGTTCGACAGCATTCAATATTCGTGGTTCGTGACATCATCTATCATACAGGCTCGTAGGTCTATATAGTACATATCGACACTCCCACAGATCCCATCTACAACCAACACCTAACAAGATGATAGCCCATCATAACTGGCATGCAACATGTGCGCCAATAAGTATGCATCACCACCAGCAGGCAGAATCCTAGGAAACGCCTATCCTTGTGTCACGTTGTCAGCGGTCGCATTGTTGCCTCCGTTGCCGCCTCGTCCACGGTGAGGTCCGCCACGTCCTCTTCCTCCACGGCCCCGGCCACGACCCTTACCACGTGGCTGATCGAGGCTCGCCGGAGGAGGCACGGCGCCATACTTGGCTTGATTGTTAGAAGCGTCAGGGGCAGGCGATCCATGAGCAGGTGAAGAGTGATGGCTGCCTCGGCCTCTGCCTCGACCTCCTCGGCCATTGCCGTTCGCAGGACTTTGTCCCTCGGGACCATTACGGTAGACCAACGTGCTGTGCAGGATGTTTGGAGCACCACCTCGGCCTCCGTTCCCATTGCCTCGTCCACGTGGCGAATGCGTCCCGTTGAGAGCTCCTCGCCATCCTCCGCGGAGCGGTGGGGGGGCTGCTGCATCCTTGTACTGCGGCACACCCACATTTGTAGATACAGGTCCAGTGGCAATGTTGCGGCGTTGCTGCGACTTGCTGCTGGTAGAGATAATCTGTTTCTGAGTAGTGTTGAGAACAGATGACGATGCAACTGTTTGGCCGCGGAACATGGGAGCTCTCTCCCCCAGTGTAGTTCCACTCATGAAGGATGTGTCCCAAACAACGTCGAGCAAAAGAGCCGTCGCAGTGCGACTGATTCCGGCAACGGTTCCCCTGGTGGCAATGGGGACCTTTCCAGCGTCCGAGACGTACGTGACTCGATCCCCAAGAGCAAAACTCTGGTTTCCAAGCACCATTTCCGCATCCGAGGGCTTCAAAAGGGCTGATCGGGGAACACCTCGGAGCTTTTTAACCTCAATGTCCTGAGATGCTTGGTGAACCTGCTCTCCAAAAGTAGCGAGAGCCTGGACTACCTGAGAATCAAGTTGCTCGGCTTCAAGGGGCACTCGCTCAAACTTGCTCGTTTCTTGCGACTTGAGCCAGGCCACGACCTCCTTAACCTTGGCCGCAGCTACGGCGGGGTCATTCCATAGATCTGTCTCGAATACCTCGCTCTTCTGAGGTTCTCTCTGAATAGCTGCAAAGAAGTCGGGGAATGCGACCATGTAATCAGCAATGAGCTTGATGGCCAATCCGCTGAATTCCCAGCCAGTCTGCGACTTTCTCGAGTAACCCAGGACCTTGAGCTTCCGCCCTTCAAACTTGAGGTTCAGACCAAGGTTAAGCTTGAGACCTGCCGATGTGATGATCTGGTAGGACGAAGTAATCTTGCTCAGAACCAGGGGGTGAATGCCCAATTGCTTGGCCACAGCGTACGATGGTGTGTAATGATTCATGCGCTCAGCTTGGTGAATAATTTGCTTGGCAAACTCATTCTCCTTGTTTTTGATCATTGACACCACGATTTCAGCCTTATTCTTGTCGTGACCAGTAACCTCGAGGGGCCGACCATAAGCATAATCTCCGAGGAAGAAGGCACGAGTGCCTTGAGGGAACTCTTCTTCGATCGGCAGAGCTGCCTTCTCGATAAATCTCTCGTCCTCATTGACCACATCGTCGACAATGGTTTGGGCGGCATAAGTGCTTCGAATGCTGGGGTTCTCTGCGTACTCCTTGATCAGAGCACCTTCTTCGGTCTTTGTGAGACCCTTAAGCATGTGCACCACGACCAGACACTCGACTTGGCCAATAGTGATGCCCATTCGCTTAGCGTGCCAGTTTTCCAAATGCTCTGCTTCCCTAGCAAAATCACCGGCCTCCCTATTGTTGTGGTCCCGAGTGATAATTTCTTTACCATCATCGGCCAGTTCATAAGTGAACAGTTCGTCTTGAACTTTGATCACCTTGGCCTCCTGCAAGAAGGGATAGCCAATGAAACAACGTTGGCCCAATTTTGCCTTCCAGGTTCCGGTTTTGGATCGCTCTTCTGCCTGGGTCAAGGTGACAACAACACTGGGATTGCGGCTGTCAGTCTGGAACACGTTGATACCATAGTTCTCGACCAGCTGCGCAGTGTAGGGAAGGGTGTGCAACGTCGGGAAGCCAGCCAGGGCCGATACATTCAACAGTGCACCATTGGTCAAACCTGAAAGGTATTCAAGACCTTCCATGCTGGGAAGATCAAAGATGTTCTCGATGCATCGACAGTTCTGGATTTCGGGGAAGATACCCGGGAGAGGAGATGGGTATGTGAAGTTAACCTCGGGGGAGTAGGTAAACTTCAGAGCAACCCCAAATCCATTTCGAGCCTTTTCATCATCCAAGAGTGAATCATTTTTGGTCTGCATGGCTCCCAGGAGTCGTTTCTCGTCGATGAAGGGAATCTTGACGACAGCTTCCCACTCTTGCTTCTTGCCATTCATGTCTAGCTCAAAGTCTCTGGGATAAAAGTCGATGATAGGGGAGTCGGGGTTGGTCATTAGGTCGTGGTACGCCGTGGGAACAATTTTCTTGCTTCGATCCGGCAGAACGCCCATAAGTTGCTCGTAGGGCCTGAAAGGCTGGCCCTTCTCAAATTTCAGGTCTGCGCCGACACCCTTGATGACATCTGTAGCCCGTTAGAAATGGTTTCTTACTAGATAGGGGTAAATCGTCGCTTACCTGAGATCAAAGGCGCGTAATGGTATTTGTAAAACCAAGGCCAAGATGCTATTCCGCGATAATAATAGAACAAGACCCATTGCAAGCCTTGGACATAGTTTTCGCAGAGCGCCGTTAGTTCTACGTCATACTTTTCGGGGGCCCATTCTTCGAACTTCTGAAGATAATACTTTGTCTTCCAGCCCTGATACTTTCGTTGGTACAACTCGTCATAATGCTTCTGGGCATCTTCAGCAGTCAAGTCGACCACGCTGGCCTTGTCGTATATCTTCATGACTCGATAGGCAGCCAGGTTTCCTTCTTCGTCGTCGTCATCCTCGTCATCATCAATCTTAGGGGGGAATTCGAGAATAAGGCGGCGATGACCCTCATCATCTTCCTTGGTGGACCAGCGCAGATGCATAGAGTCAGCAAGATCCTGAACGAATTTGCGATCAGCAGCTTTGAGATCTGATCCGAGATCCAAAGGTGCATCCGAACGCTTCGATATGTAAGGGCGAATCTTCTGTTTCCAGAGGTCTCGTTGTGCTGAGGTGATGACCAGCTGGCCTGTCTTGGTGGTCTTGTTGCCACGTCCAGCTTTGGTCTCTAGTTGCTTCTCCATTTGCTTGGATGCGAACCACTTCTCGTCGGCCATCTCATACTCGAATCCCTGGATTTCGAGGTTTGAGAGCTCGTCGAGTAGACTTTGAAGACGAGTCATGTTGATAACACCGTTCTCGTTGATGTACCCATCGCCTTTGGGGAGAATGCTCTTATATATCTTAAACATATTGGCTAGAGCTCCCTCATTGATGTGCAATCCAGGCAAGTTTGGCAAGAAATCATTTCCTACAAAAAAGGCCATGAGGATGAAGTCGTCGATCACTCTCTCGAGGTCAAATGGAAATTTCAATGCTCCATCCTCTTTAAGTTCTTGGAATTCCATCTCCAGATATTCTCGGACGATGCAGAGATGTAGGAGATAGAAATTTTGATGTTCTAATTCCTTGGACTTGGTATGTGAAGTCTTAGAGCTTCGACCAAAGGTAACCTCCTCTCGGAGAAGGCAGAAATGAGGGTCGTGACTGAGGAGGCCCAACATGATCAAGTCGGCATCCAGTCCGTAGAGGCAGTGTCGTACGTTAGAGTTGTAGTCAGGCTGCGCCTTGGCATTTCGAATGTATTCCATGATCTTGTGCTCTCCCTCGCCAGGAACTTCGTGTCCAGACAGAACAACCTCACACCCTTGCCAGTCGGAATCCTCAGAGACCTTTTTGTTGACAAAGTATCTCAGCTGTTGAGATAGCTTGGCCATAAATTCAGTTCCTAGACAGTGTCAACAAGTGCAAGGGTAGCAAAGTTCGGATCGCACCAACCTGGGGTAATACAGTTGCTGTCGAAGGGCTCCTCCTTAGGAAGCTCGACACCTTCTCTGATGGCCTTTTCACGGGCCTTCTCGGCATCGAGGGCGGTTCGGAAACGTCGGGCACGTTGCTGATTCATCTTGGCACGGGGTGCGACACCATCAATAGCCATGAAGAATAGCTGTTTAGGCTTAATTTTGCCAAAAAGATGTTCGATGTAGTTGAATATGCGAATGAACATTTCCTCCTCAGTCAAGCGGAAGGAAACATCCTCGCCTGTATCTTTGTGAGTACAGTTGTGGATGATACCGTTCATGTCCAACTATATCGGTTGTTAGCCCGGGTCCAGTAAAAGATATTTGGGGCTCGAACATAGAGGCAGTCGAACTCGGGTATGCGGTTCTCTGCGATGAGTTGGGAAATGGAGGGATAGCGCTCGGAGAGCCATCTGAAGAACTTGGGGACACTGCGATAGGAGAAGCAAGTCAGCAGCTGGACCATCAATGAGAAGCAGCGCTTCAGCGGAGGACATCATACCCCATGGTGACGAGCGGTAGGCAATTCTCAGCCGACCCAAAAGCTCAGCTCAGATATAGCCAAACGGAACAAGAGAAAAGAGGCCCAACAGAAGGGCGCTGAACGTAGGAAGGACTATGCGCAAATGCAGAGGAGCAACTAAAGGTGAGCCGATTGAAGGTCCACACGGAAGATGAAACAAAGAAGTGCAACAGAGAATTTGCAACCCGTTTAAGAGACGACGAGAAGGATTTTGGATCAAAAGCGATCTAGGGGAGAGGAAAAAGGGAGGCGGAAGGAGGAGAGCGGAGGGGAGGGGAGGGGATGACTGTTGCGATAGTCGAGTATGCGTCTTCTCGAGTCAATGGCAGACGTCGAGAGCTACTCATTGCGGTCGCTTTCAGCAGCGCGACCGTCCAAAGATGGTGGGGCTGGGAGGCGGAATCCGGGCATTTCCAATGGCCGAAGAGGGTTGAGGTCGCTTGAGAGGCGGGGCTCTGGACATTTGGCCGCCTTTGGGCAACGGTCTCTAGGTTGTTCCAATGAGTGATGAGTCAACGCCGGATATTTCTGTCAGCCACAGCTCAGCCACACTTGTCTCATCGGGTGTCGGTCCAGTGCATTCTCCACAGTGCTAAGACATGTGGAAGGCCTAAGACCCCAAACATGACGGAGATTCAGGTAGGTACCTAGGTACTTGGCCAATGTACCTCTTAACGCGCGACGCGTGAATCTTTTGCTCGTTCGTTCCTTCGTTTGCAGCCTTATTTGCGAGAGCTCCACACAAACCACAGCCGCGCCGCGCAACTGGCAAGCTCTCTTCATCCAAACCAAGACTTCAACCCCCGATTTCACTTTACTTTGGCCTCTTTGTTGGTAGTCATTGGCAGTCTGTGTTATCAAATCTCTTCCGATCGCGACTTCAGATTCTAGGAAGACCAGAGCTGAACCCTTTCACAATGGCACCGGTTCAAGCTACGGTCCAGGACCTCGATGGTAAGTCCTCCCAGATGACATGAGACGATTGGAACCCTCCATCGACGACAATACGTTACTGACACAGCCTAAAGCCCACTTGGAGCACGATGAGGAGGACGATCAGGCTCAGCGCATCATTAACGAAGGTATCGTTGTCACGGGCTCGGCCACACACTCCTCGCTGACCCTGTCGTTCCAGAATACAAGACATGGAAGAAGAACAGTCCATTTTTGTACGACATGATCTTGGGGTAAGGACTATCTTCTCTACTAACCCTCTAAAATTCCACTAATCTCACAATCATAGTACGGCCTTGACCTGGCCTACCCTTACCGTTCAATGGTTCCCCGACGTCAAGGAACCTGCTGGTCAGAAATACCGAATGCACCGTCTTCTACTAGGCACCCACACGTCTGATGACAGCCCCAACTTCGTTCAAATAGCAGATGTCCAGATTCCCAAGTCTGTGACGCCTAGCCCAGAAGACTACGATGACGAGCGTGGTGAAATTGGCGGCTACGGCAAGGGAGATGTGGCCGCTATCAAATGCGACATTGTTCAAAAAATTGAGCACCCTGGCGAGGTCAACAAGGCTCGATACCAACCTCAAAATCCCGACATCATTGCTACTTTCTGTGTTGACGGCAAGATTCTCATCTTTGACCGAACAAAACACCCGCTTCAGCCAACTTCTCTCGGCAAAGTTAATGCCCAAGTCGAGCTCGTCGGCCACACTTACGAGGGATTCGGTCTCAACTGGAGCCCTCATGAAGCAGGTGCTCTTGCCTCTGGTAGCGAGGATACAACCATGTGTCTCTGGTAAGCACTCTCGGTCATGACTTCGAGTCGAAAATTGGCTCTCTAACTTCAGACCAGGGACCTAAACACGCTTGAGTCTGAGTCCCGCGTTCTCAAGCCCGCCCGCAGATACACTCACCACACTCAGATCGTCAACGACGTCCAGTACCATCCCCTCTCAAAGAATTTCATCGGATCCGTGTCAGACGATCAGACTCTTCAAATTGTAGATGTTCGCCACAGCGAGTTCAACAAGGCTGCCTTGGTCGCCAAGCGCGGTCATTTAGATGCTATTAATGCATTGGCTTTTAACCCAGCTTCAGAAGTTATTGTCGCGACAGCCTCGGCCGATAAGACGATTGGTCTCTGGGATCTACGAAACCCTAAGGAAAAGGTCCACACACTTGAAGGACACCAGGATGCTGTGACTTCGCTGGCTTGGCACCCTACCGAGGCCGGCATCCTGGGCAGCGCCAGCTATGACAGAAGAATTCTGTTCTGGGATATCACCAGTGTTGGAAAGGAACAACTCCCTGACGATGCCGAAGATGGTCCTCCTGAACTGTGAGTAACCCCGCTAGAACAACGATCCTAGCCAAAGGTGATTCTAACAAGCACCCAGTCTTTTCATGCACGGCGGCCACACAAACCATTTGGCGGACTTTAGTTGGAACCTCAACGAGCCTTGGCTCGTGGCCAGTGCTGCGGAGGATAACCTGTTGCAAGTCTGGAAGGTCGCGGACAACATTGTGAACCGGGACGATGGTGATGTGCCTGTCGATGAGCTCGACCGATAGGTAAGGTGGATGTTCTTAGGGAAGAGTTGGTCTTCATAGGATGAGGAAGCGGATCGACTCAGTGATGACAAAGCGAGAGTTGCGTTGCCACTCGGATTGAGAACCGAGCTGTCCCAATTGGAGATGAGAAGGCGAGAGGTTGTATGCTGGAGCCAGGGAAGGGCTGAATCAAGTAAAACATTGGAAGGTCTTTTCTACATTGGGCGACATGTCCCTGTTTATCTAGGCGTCCTGACTGCAATCTATTCCTCATTTCATTTACAGGCTTTTCGGCCGACCAGTCAACCGCCAAAGTACCTATAACTAGTCATCAGTCAGTTGAGGCTTTCTTCTTGGGCTTGTTGCTCGTGCGACGATCACCAGCCACATATATCTAATAGGTGCTCACCCGTTGGCAGCAGCTCTCACTGCCTCACAGTGAATCACTCGCAAATTGGGTCATGATCGTTTGTTTACTCTATCTATTCTCCACTTCCATCCTATTATCCCCGTCTTGTTCTATTGTGATGATGAGCTGGGGTACATGTTTCCTCGTCTTCGGAGTACATGTGTTACCGTTTCCTTCCCGAGCCGGGAACAACACCAACACTTTTCATCTACACATTTCGCTCCTTCCCATACTTCTGAGCATCGCAATCGCCGCACTTTCCTCTCTTGCCATTTTATGAATCCTCATTATTGACGTCGCTTTTTCTACATCTCCCTTCTTCTCGTTCCATCTTCACCTCATTTTTGAGCTGTCACCATGGCTGATCCCAACAACGATATCCAGCAGTTGGTGGACGCAATCGATGAAATCCAAGGCCAACAACATGATGCACTCGCACGTATTGGTATCGCGGTCGAGGACTTGGGTGACCGCGATAACGCAAACCAAGAGCAACCCACAGTCGAACTGGAAGAAGACGCTTCCGGTGAAGACAACGAGGATGAAGTCGAATACGCAGACCAGCCAAGGGTCAAGAGACCTAGATTTGATGACAGCGCTATTATAGAGTTCTATGAAGGACGGTCTGTATCGCCCGACTTTGAGGGAGAGATGTCCCTGTTGAGTCTCAAGTATGGGGCGATCGACATCATCAGCGGCATCTGTCAGCACATCGAGCTGCTCGTCGAGTTGGGGAAATACCTTGGCCCCGAAGAGATCATCACTCTCTACTCAGTCAGCAGGAAGTTCCATCACATTCTCAACAACCATCTGCACTCGTCCATCTGCAACTGGGTCAACTATCAGGCACCAGAGGCTGGCAATGTCTTCAACTTCAAGTATTACCGACGCACTCTGGTAATGGACCCCCTCGGCCGAACCAGGGATATTCCTCCTGATCTCATTGAGCCCAATAGACAAACTCCCAACAACGTACGCTTAGTTGCCGGGATCAAGTATCTACAGATGGTTCTTCGTCGCTCCAAGTACTGCCGCGAGATCCTGGCCATGATGGCACGCAACGGACATCGCATGCCCAAGACCATGTACGACACTCTCCTTCGTCTCTGGGTCCTGATGGACATTGCCACCACACGACAGCGCATATCGTGGTTGAGGGCCCATCCAACTTGGACTAATGAACACCTCTACAATGCCCAGATGTTTTTCGTCAAGCTGACAATGCATTTCAACGATCCCATCTACTCGGAGGCCAACTACGGTATGGTTCGTATCTTCCTTGGCCAACAGGGATTGTACCCTCTGTGGGAGCTGCTCATGGGCAAGAAGTATAGAACCGTGCCCGAGATCATGACCCTGGCGGCCAGATACGAGTACCGACCCCATGGCCACGCACTGGAAAGATGGGGATCATTCCAGGGCGTAACTGCCATGGCCGGTGTTCCTATAGGCGAGCTCGGCAAGGGTCACCTCGAGGGCTGGGGGCTGGGCATCAATCACCTTGGCAGGCCAGATGAGCTCATTACCGTTGAAGCTGTTCGACGCGGCCTTTACCTCGACGAGCATCTGGAGGACATGGCCATTTGGGGCTACATAGACTGGAAGACCGGAGAGAACCTTGTGCCCACTGAGGAAGAAATCTGCATTTCTGACTCGGATACAGAGATTATCAACATGGACAAACTATCCCAGTGGCGTCGCAAGCACTCTCTCAAGAAGCGATGGAACGAGTTGACTGAAGAGCAGCGAGACAGAATCGTCGCTGAGGAGAGAGACGACGCTCTCCGCGCCATGATATTCTGTGTCGAACCAGACGAAGAACGAGTCGACGTGGTCGGCGACAGCGACGACGAGCGGGACAACGCCCAGGACTCGGACCACTCCCTCGAAGACGAAATCACCCGCGGGTTCCAGGTGCGCCCTCGTCGGCAGTCAGATGACGACAGGATCGCGTCCAGACAGCAAGGCGATGATGAAAACCTTGCCTGGCGAGAGATGGTCCACGACGCCCTTGCTGAAGGAATCTCCACCGAGATTGAAGACGAGGAGGAACCTAGCTTGGACTGGGACTGGAAAGGCTGGTTGGGGGATGATGAAGGCGAGGGCGAGGATGGCGAGTATCTTCTTGATGTATCCGACGGGATGCGCCATAGCCAGGATCTCGCCGAACTGGAATATTACGACTAAGGGAGGAGAGAGCCGATGTACGATAGGATGGAAGTTATCGATCGCCCCATGTGAGAGCTGGATCACTGGGTAAACGTCTAGGAGGGTTATGTTTAAGTCGTTTCATTGTCATCTAAATGTAGATGGGTAGCTATTCATAAGCAGACTTACATCCCCCCCCGCAACGCAATGGTTGATCTTGCTGCTTCAATCGTACAATATTCATCACTGTGATTCCTTGCAAAGACCCGCCATGCAAGCACTCTGACGTCTTGCTTCATGATCCATCATCATAGACCGTGTTCCTCTATGAGCAAACCTTGATGCACAAGTCATTCTACACTCCATCCAGCAAAAGCAGCAGCAACAGCAACATCCCATGATGACAAGAACCATTATGCAAAAAAAAACATTCTTTTGCGTCCTATCGTACGCAGCATCTGTAGCAAGAGGGTGCGTGTCCCCGAGAAGACATTACTATCAACAGTGAGGGGTCAAAAGGGGTGATGACAGAAATAAAACGAGAAGAAAGTAAAAAGAGAAAAAAGATAAACGGGAAAACAAGGTCAAAGACGAAAAGGAAAGAAAAAAAACAAGAAAAATCATCACTGCCTCCCATCCGGATCCATCCCATCCCTATCCCGTCCATTTCCCAGGGGCCAGTCGAGCGAGTGAGAGACCCCTTTGCCATGCACCACTAGCCAGCCCGGTAGAAAAGGTATGATCCTACAACTTTCAACCATCCATCCCCCTTATCCATATCAAACACCACAAGAGACAACCTTGTTGTTTTTTGTATCAGACAAACAAGTAATGAAAGACGAGAGAGAAACAAGGTAGGAGAAGAAAAAAAAGGAAAATGGCCCATTCAATTTTGCTGGAAGATTGAGAGAATCGCTCCTTGATGTCGAGAGACGCCAAAAGGGAGAATGACCAGGAAACAAGCAAAAAAAAAA